>MJUU01032466.1:80986-116018 GCA_002080025.1 Modiolus philippinarum
GGGATAGCCGGACTTGGTACCGGCACTAGCAAAAGCCAGTGGTAGGGTTAAACCGGTTTATGGGTACCCGAACCTCCCCTTTCTCTATCCCGTTTCCCTATAGTATCATCAACATGCGAATAAAACTCAATGCAGGTAGACTACTAACTCAATGACCACTATCTTGGAACAGAAAAAGCATATGACAAAACGTAATTTTGAAAGAAGGGTCAAAGAGTGCTCGCCGCTAAACTGCCGGCTAGCTCAAGGAATCTAGTCTGCTGGTAAAACACTGTCGCACTACGGAAGAAAAATTAAACTCAAAACTCCCCAAAGGGTTTGGTAAAGAGTCTTCATGTATTTCAATAGACATCGGCAGTATCAATGAGAGGCCAGTATATATGTAAAGTCTTCAGGTCATCGGAATCCAAAGCCAATTTAACGGATTTGTTCAGAATATCTCGTCGATATCCACTATTACGTAAAGAATGTAAGTTACGTCCGAGTTTTTCTGGATTATTTATCAGTTTTTGAAATTTTTTAACAACATTTCCATAAAATCGAGGATGAGAAATGCCCTTTGTAATTAGCTGTTTGCGAGTCACGTCATAACTAGTAATCAAATGTTCATATCTTCTGTAAAACTTCTTAAAAGTATTTAATAATTTATGAAATCTGTAACCTTGTTGTAAAAGTTTGGATGTGAGAGTAAGGATACGCTCATTAAAATCATCAAGGATGGAACAAATGCGAGCGAATCGTACAAGTTGGGATATATACACCCCGTAGGATGGAGCTAGGGGAACGTCGCCGTGAAGAAAGGGGAAATTAGTAATAGTAAAATCAAAATCATCCCTTTTATCATGAACTTTAGTTTTTATTTTACCAGAGTCAATGGTGATACTTAGATCCAGAAAAGGGCAGTATTTAGAATCATTGTTTGCCTTATTTAGTTTCAGTTGTTGTGGGTAAATGGTGTCAACATAAGCTAAAAACTGGGGATTGTCAATAGTAAGGATATCGTCAATATACCTGCTATTATCATTGAAAATAGAAATAAGTTTATCACTATTTGGTACAGTTCCATTTTGTAGCTTTTTCATGAATTCCCGTTCGTAACAGAACAGAAAAAGATCTGCAACGAGAGGTGCACAATTAGTACCCATGGGGATTCCAATGACCTGATGATACAAAATGGTGCCAAAACGAACATAAATGTTGTCTAGCAAGAGATTCGGTGCCTTAATCATAACATCACATGTCCAGGAGCAATAATTGTTGTAAGAGATATTGGAGAAGAATCCTTGCTTTTTGTTGCAGCAAATAAACTGAAGACCCGAAAATTTAAAAGACCATTTAATAAGTTAACCCAATTTAGATTTAATCAAATTATGTGGAAGGATTGTATAAAGTGCAGAAAAATCATAACTGTCAATAGATGAAACTGGTCTATCTATAGATTGTAATTTATCTAAAAATTCAATAGAACTTTTTACACTCCAAAAGTAATTTACACCAGAGTTTTGATATGTTTTTCACAATAGTTTTTGACTAACTCCTTTATACAAGTGAGTGCACTAGTTAGATTGATGGACAAATTTGTGGTAGAACAATTACTTGAAGCCGAAATGAAACGATGTTTGTAGGGATTTTTGTGAAGTTTAGGAATCCAGTACATAGTAGGTAGGGTGTTATCTTTATGTGGAACTTTGAGTGTTTCTGTATCCTTGTAATGTTGTTTGGTGAGCGCTTTCTCGTCATAATTTGTACGTTTAAAAGTGCTAGACTTTGCCAATTCGTTTTTTGGACATCGATATAGTATTTTTTCAGATGATGGCAACGTTGTTTGAAGCTTTGTCGACAGGTGCAAACACATATTTCTCACCAAGTTCTTTCAGTTTTGACTTCATTCTGTTAACAGACAGCTTAGGTGGTGACTCATAATAATTTTCTTTATAGAAATTAATTTAGTTGGTGACTTTACTAATGATTTTATCTTTAAACATATTAAGAGCATGTTTGTCTGCATTTTCTCATTTGCACCATTTTATACAATAGTTGGTTACCGAGTCTTTAATAATGTCGAAACAAGCTTGCCAGTTTATTTTCGAAGGTGGGCGATATTTAGGCCCTTTTCTAAGGAATCGTCTAACTTCTTTGTCTACAATAATGCTCAAGTCCCCCGTTAATATATGCCCACAAGGGTCATAGCGATAAGGCGAAGTGGAACAGTCACAGCTACTAGGGTAGTTCTTCTCGAAATTAGCATCACAGGTAATAGAAGAGTTATTGAAAAAAATACCTCTAGTAGGTTTTTTGTAAGTAATGGAGATGACAGGCATATCCTGATTATTAAAATAAACTGGAACAAGTTTTTGAACATCCGGCTCTCGAAAAATGCCTGCAATATCGATCAAATCTATACCCTTATTAATATATTTAATTTTCAAAAACCAAAAAGCGTCGATAATTTTAGAACATTCGTAGAGCGGACTATTAACAGACATTGTATCACATTCTATAGAGATTTTATAAAGACGTGTGACAGGTACAGAACAAAGTTTAGTGAACAAACCATGCCGCCCATTGTTTTTGAAAACGGTATATAGATCTTTAACATTGATGAGGTTCTTACGTTTGCTTTTTATATTATAATTAACTCTTTGGCCATGCCCTATCTTAAAATGTCCTATCTTAAAATGATATAGTTTCAAAATTGCTCTGACATTAGTGTTTATATAATAAAACTGCTTTTTCAATATGGATATTTATGTTTTCTAAGGCAGTCGGAGAAACAATCGTTGATAAAAATGAGTCAAAACAGTAAAGCAATTTTAATGAAGTTTCTATAATGAAGCTACAATGTCTAGTCATTATATTCAAAAAATGGCATATGTACTGACCCGAAAGCCGATTCTATTGAAACTTTGCAGAATCCAAAGTTTTGTAAATTTTGTTGAAAACTAAGGAGTATCTCCCTCGTGCAAAGCTCTGTCCTAAGCTGATTTTTGCTTTACATTTAGACCATATTGGTTATTTGTTCTCTATCAGTTTTTTAAACATCATTGAGCTTACGGTCTTCCAAACATTTAGGTTTTATCTGCACTGAAGAGACATGAGTTGTCGAAATGCGCTTATGCAAAAACTTAATTCACAGTAACTTCGGTATTTAGTTATTTGTTCTTTATTAGTTTTAGAATTACAGGGGCATCGAGTGCGTAAGCATGAATTAAATAATCAGAGATAGTAATGAAGTCAATAACAGCATCATTCTGCATTATTTGTGGCATATATATAGATTGCACAAGATCCCGTTAATTACCATTATCTTATCCACTAGTGTTAGTTAAATTTTAAAATTTTAATTATGAGGCTTGCCGAGCATTTTTAAATTTTTAATATTAACTATCGAGAGTGGATAAAATATGGTAATAATCGCGATAAAGTGGTGTAATCTTTTTCTCTTATAAGAGGTAACCGGATAACTGACGAATCATACGAACGTAGCAACTTATCACGGGAAACACACATATCATACGATGGGGGATCTATCAATTCGCCTGTTTTGTTAAAATAAGTAATAAGTATTTTGGGCTTACTTAGTCAACCAGAATATTCTGTTTTATTGTTATGTGCTTAAGATAATTAATAGTTTGACATTTTTTCTAATTATTTAGACATATTTATACGTTTCTCTAAGAATTTTTTACACTAACATCAGGAGAACAATCGCCTATTGTACGGTGCACTCAATTTGCCTGTTATGTTGTGAAGGCTATGAATATTTCTCAGAGGTAACAAAAGGGTATTAACGTAACATTTAACTTGAATCTAGTATAACTCGGCAGTTCATTTTAAAATTTGACGAATGTTTCCCCTTCTATGATCTTCATTCATCAGTTCTACGTTTGATTTAAACACTTTTTTCGGTACATCTCTTAATCATTTATTTCATGTCAAAATGTTTGAGCATATCTACATAAGGCAAATGTCGGAAGAGAAATTTGCAAAATCTGTATTGTTTAAATTCACATAATATTGCGCAGTTAATAAGTTACATGTTTTTGTACCCTATAAACAAAATATGAAATTCGTGAAATGGATTCGGAATATATACTGCTACAAGTAGGTGTCGGACTTTCATAATTTGGTAGAAATTGTAATTTTATAGCAGCTTTTATAATTCTCACGGGAAATGTTTATTCTCAAAGGAACAATCGCGTATTCTTTGTTAGAACTAAAATTCCCTTATGAGCAAAACATCTAATGGAATAAATCAATGGAATAAAACCTTAATATTCCTTTGAGATTTGCTCGGTTTTTGTTTTTGGTTTTTGTTTTTGTTTTTGTTTTTGTTTTTTTTTGTCTTTGTTTTTTACTTTTGTTGTTGTTTTGTTTTATTTTTTTATTTTTATTATTTTTGTTTTGTTTTTGTGGACCCGGTTAGGTTTATACATGTTTCTGTCATGAAAGTTGCCGTTTCGTCCTTGGGAATCGCATGTACAAAGATACGAGACAATTTTGTCACTTTCTGTTATTACAACTTTTTGAATGGTGTTACATTGAATTTCATATCCAACTTATTGTATTTTAATCAATACATTCTTGATATTTATAGCAATAATTTGTCACTATTTGCCAATTTTTATAGATTTTTCAATTAATTTTCTGGATAGAAACTCTGCCCCCGGGATTTGCCATTGCTCTCTACACGGATCACCTAAAACTTCGCGTTATGCATATGTATACAGAATGAACCACTACAATCAACCGAAAACGCATGTGACATGAATTACAGGCGGTAGGCTAAAAGTACAAATTGATGACAATTCCACATACAATTTTCGAAGTTACATTTTGTTCATCTTATGAACTTAAATTTGGTTTAAGCCGGCATGTCACTTTATTTATGCAATCAGAGAATGTGATATCACAACCATAATAATTATAACTTGCTCGCCTTTTGCAACGTCCTTCCACTTTCACATGCACAAAGATGCTCTCCAATATTGAATTCTATTCTATTAAAAAGGTAACATCATTTGTATAGTATTGATATTGCATTTGTGATAATTTTTAAGACGTCAAAATTTTACATCTTTTCATACCCCCCAATAATTTTCTCGTATATATAAACAGTTCCAAATCGGCGTGTAGGACTTGCAGCGTATGTCCGATGATAAGCTTTCAAACAATCAAAACCTTCAAATTCCCCGAAAGAGAGCGTGGAGGGGGCTTACTATTAAGCTGAAGCTAAAAACAATGCCTGCTACAAAATCTAACGGCTACATTAAGTTCAGATTCGACAGGAGTTGTTCCAGGCCAATTGGGTATTTTGATCATACGCGGACGGTGGGGTCATACAAGTTTTTTTTTCGGCATGTATATATTTTCAGAAATGAAGGCGGTATTTCAGACATTAAAAATTACTTTTATAATATTTGTTGAAACCTACGTACTTTTTCTCGGCGAATAAAAGATCGAAAATAATTTATTACACATGGATGAAAATTAATAACCCGATTATAGACAAGACCCGTTCCAATTGAAATAAGGGGACAACCATTTGATTTTCAGGGGGAGGCTTGGGCGATTTTGTCAAGAAAAATTTATTTATTTACATGAAAATGTCGGACAAATTATTTATTTTCACAAAATGTCACATCAAATTATTTGTTTGCATTTGCAACAAAAAAATTATTCTTCAAATAAAAACTAATTTATTTATTTTCATGATAAGTAGGATTAAGATATTTATTTTCACTGGCACAAATATTTTTTATTTACAAAATCGCCCAAGCCCTCCCCTGAAAATCAAATAATTCAATCCATTGTTTCACTCTCGAATGCCCCCTCCCAACATTCCAATAACTTGTTAAAAAGTAGAGGAGAATAAGGCACGGACCATTTGATTTTCAGAGGGGCTGGGATTTTTATCCGAGCCGGGATTTTTTTTTTCGCCCGCTCCGCCAGATTATTTTTATCCTATATACACTATGCTAGGAAATTTTGTTTAGCCAGGCTTTTTTTCTAATGGACAGTATCAATCCCAGATTTTTTTTTCAGCCCAGATGGTGGTCAGAAAAATTTTGGGGGGCAAAAATCGGGCCCAGAAATTTTTTTTCTGAGAAAAACTAGCCCCCCCCCACCCCTGAAAATCAAATGGTCCATACATAAGTAGTGCACACAGATAAGTTTGTCTGATCACGCAATTCTGAAATTTCAAAAATGTTTTGGGTGGCATTTTCAGGAATCGCCCTTATAAGATCTGCCTTTCTCAGAAAACAAATGTCTTACAGGTCTCGCTAAGACCCCCATTCTAGCCCCTCTGTGCATATACTTTACCTGTTGACAGTTACATACCCCTTCACGATTGACCAATTTTATTTCTAATGTACATACGTAAAGTAAACATCCGGTACAAGATTTCTAATATCTCAGTTTAACATTAATATGCATGAATATATTTTTCAAATTTTATTGAAGTATATCTGTTTAACCTTTTTAGTGTCTATTTCCACGATATTTTTCATGTTTTATCTGTTTATTTTATATTTTATACATTGGATAATTTACTGCTCCCGTAATGTACATTTGGTTCGTTCGTTCAGTTCGTCACTTATCCGGTTACCTCTATAAAAGATGATAAACACCGAGAATTGTTTGGCGGGAAATAGCACGGGGCATTATTCCGAATATACATGTACGTTGAATAAAGAAAATTTATCTTACGGGTCAAAACCGGTTTAAGCTTGTCATATCATTAGAGAAAGGTTGTTAAATAACGCCAAATAATTCAAATCCAATTCGCCTCGTAATCATCTTATACCATAAAACGAAGAATAAACAATGACGTGCAGTCATCAATTTTATAACTGAAACATTCAACGGATATCTTACTGGCATCTTCTATATTCAATATCCTGAGAATTTGCATCCGGTTTATACAAACAGTCATCATTAATTTTTAGTTATAGTAGTGCTCAATTGTTTCTGAAAAGACAATTTAATTTGTAAAGGGATTAAATACGAGACTCAAAGGCACTGAAACGGATATAATTCCTAAATCAGTAATAAACAATTTATATGATCTAATTGTGAATCAACGGATGCTCATCCGCACAGTTCACGAATAATACGATTACTTTTAAAATTAGCTAAAGTGTGATGGTATTGATTTGGGACAAAACGCCCAATGAAATCATTAATTAACAAATTCTCAGTCAAAAGTTCATCATTAATTCAGATACATGTACTATGCATTCGATTTACACATATCGTTGTTATCCGTATATTTGTGATTGATTCATAAGTGCGATCAAATTTTAAGCATTTCATTTCTCACATGCTAGGGGCATGCAGTTTCATCCAGAAAAATGTACATCACTGAGTGTAACAAGATCTCACTCACCATTTAAACATCAGTACATCTTAGAATTACATATATTGGAATGTGTAGAAACTGCAAAATATCTTGGAATAAGACTCTCCATCAGTACGAAATGGAACACACATATAAACAACATCACGAGCAAAGCCAATACAATTTTAGGCTTCCTAAATTAATAATAATGAAACAAAAAGCTTAGCATATAAGTCACTGGTACGATCTAACTTGGAATATTTTTTGTCAGTCTTGTCCCCACACATTAAAAATCAAAAAGACAAATTAGAAAAAGACAGAGAGAGTTGCTGGATATAGTACCAACAGATATCATAACACCAGTAGTGCCTCCTCCATGTTAGAACATCTTAACTGGCAAACACTAGCACGACGATGAAACATCAACAGAGTCATCATGTTATACAAAATCACAAACAACATAGTAGCTCTATTGACCCAAATAATACCAGTACTTTAAAACCAACCCCGCCAACAGTAGTTATGGCGCAAACTTTGAATCAGTTTCTGAGCCTGGCCCAAAGTCAACACATCTCTTACTAAATTCATACCTAGTATTTCGTAAATACTGTATACAGTTGAACTTCGATTGCATCGAACACTCAAGGGACCGTTGAAAACAGTTCGAGTTATAATAGTGTTCGAGCCATCGAAAACTTGAATAAAGGGACCAACAAAAAGGGTTCGAGTCATCCATGGTGTTCGAGTTATTGCACTTCGAGTCATCGAAGTTCTACTGTATATGTTAATGTTTTTTCTTAATTCTCTTGAAATTTAAACTGATTTTTTTTAATTATGATTACTGTCTGTTTGCACCTCTGCGTCGATGAGTAATAATCAGCCCTTGATTGTTCATCGTACGATGTAGATGTAGATGTCGGTAACTTCTGATAAATACATAGAGGTAGACGTTTACTTGTCGAAGCACCCTGCCTGACTCCCTAGAGAGTTCACATGGACATGCTTATTTTTGAAGTCCTCATGGTGACTTCAAAATAAAGACCAACAATAAAAACGTTGTTCTATTGCTGGGTTTTACCATGTAGAGACATTGTACATCTTGTAGAGACTTTGTCTCATGTGCATTTACTCCATACCCTTTTATTGTTTATGTACATCGCTTTCCTTCTAGTTGTATCTGCAATTGGTTCTTTAAATAAATTTTGATACTCAAATCTCGTTTTATTACGCCTCTTTTGTAAATAGTTGACTCTCTTATGGTTTAAACCAATAATTCCCATACATTCCAGTTCATACAAATATACTTCATTTCGTGGGTTATTTTAAAACACAGTTGAAAGACAAGACGAGCTTTTACCTTCATTAAGCTTTTTACCTTCATCAAGCTTGGATACCAATGACTGAATTGAAAATACTTAATTTTACTTTAAAAAAATCAAAAACTAATCAATACAACGAGAACGAATACTAAATAATGAAAACCTTTTGAGGAAAGGGTGGTTCATATTTTATATATTTAAGGCGCCTCGGGTTTATTGTTTTTCGTCAATTTAAAATTTACATAAAGAATGTTGGAAACATTCTAAATACACTTCAATTTCATAAATTATTTGAGTTTTAGGTGGAATTGTTCATTTCAATAGATATGGGATCAAGTCATTCCTACTTACTGGTATTTGAGGCGATCGTTTCTGCCTTCAATTAAACGAGAGTTTTTATGTCGAAAATCTTTTTATTTTATATTTCATCATAGGCCATAGGGAACAATATCAAGTTGATAATTTTTATATCTTTCTAATCAAAAGTATATATTTTTAGAATTCAAAGTACTTTAACAATCCATTTAAATCTGTAAAGTGATGCAAGCCGCTGTGTCCCGATGCCACCCAGTGTACTTTCTTTCAATTATTTATATAATTTCAATATCATTTTCTCATCCTTTTTTTTTTTTTTTTTTTATGGTGATGTAGGTATTAAAGTTTCAGGTATTTATACTAATTTGATTATCGAAAGATTTAATTACGCAGCAATTCACGATTGTGCACTGCGCATGAGTAAATTTTTAGCGTTTTTCTATCTTAACATTGTAGTTATGGTGGTATTCCAGAGTTGCTGATAATATCCTGCTTTCAAGTACCTGTGTAATTTTAAAAAAACACTGAATTTCCCATGATGAATATACATTGTTTTATTTTTTCAGATGTGGGTAATGTACACTCTATTTCATGCCTACATGGCCCCGAAAACAATCGGAACCATCCACAGGCTAGCTGGTTTTAGTTATACAGCAGACCCGCTTGTCTATCTCATCATTAGGAAGTCCAACAGACAACTATTACGTCGCATCATGTGTTACTTCAGGTGTAGTTGTAAGAAAGAGTTAATGGAGCCGACGTCTGGAAGCACAATGCAAGAATCAGATAATACAGAGACATTTAAAGTAAAGTCAACATCATATATGTAAAAAAAATTGAATAATTCAATCATTAATTCAGATTCATAAAATTATCCTGGCTCCTCCTCCCAAAAATTTAATTATTGTATTTTAAATTTAAGAATAAATAATGAAAATTGAATATTGGCTATCGTACAGATACTAAACACAGTCAGTTACAAAAGTTGATATGTCAAAATACTGATGATATACATGTATGCTGATAATCGTGTCTAACCGTAGTAAGAGGGCCCATTTGAACTTTCCAGGTACATGATTAGTACATAGAAGTTGCATTTTAACGAAAATATATGACGTTTGAAACATTTCTGTCATGTTATAATCTTCGGGAGGGAAACGTGTTTGAATTTCAAATGTATTTTAAACTATCGATGTCACATGACTCATAGCATTTCCAAAACAGAGGTGCATACCTCTACTTACGTCAGATAGCACCTCTGCCACACCGGAAGGAAAGATTCCTCTCAAAATGGCCGACTTATATGACTTCACAGTGTGAAATACGTTAAAGGATGTAAACGAAGTCACTGTGAAAAGGGCGTGGTGAATCCAATGTGGAGGAGACGATGTGGCAGAGGTGATAAACTGACGTAGGAAGAGTTATAAACCTCTTTTTCGGACATTAGAATTATAGACTTTATTATTTTTTTAAGTGTTTATTTTTGTTGTGATATAGAAAATTTAGTATAACATAGCTATTAGCCAGACTAACTGTGTAAATTATATGTTATTCAGGTTTCAGACGGGGTATATAGCCCTGTTTAATAAGTGTTGTTATCTGCCCCTAATGATTATTTTTCCGCATGCGCAATCATTAGAAATTTCGTTGGAGTGTACTTCCGGAGTGTATTTCTCTCATATTGGTGATTGAAACGAGTTGTATAAATCATGGTTAAAAAATGAGCTTTAACATGATCAAAGACAATAAAACCCCCCTTTCGCCGTTTAGACGACTTGCAGTTTAATGGAAAATTATGCTAAATGAGGAGACAAAAATGTAGATATGCCAAAAATTATTAAAAAAAATAAAGATAAAATAACAAAGTTGAATTCTTTTTATTCAAAATGTATCTAAGCAGGGAATGACACAAAACTTTCATTTTGCCTTTATTTTTTTTCTTCTTTGACAACATTTTTTTTATCTATAAAAAAAATCATTTGCCAATTAATTCTATTACATTTTAACAACACTCAGGTATTATCTTTTTTGATAATCTTTTTGTGATAATCTTTTTTTTTAAATATTCATTTTTAACATATTTAAGAATTATTTTATAAAAATTTTCAGTAATTGTATTAAATGTTGCCAGATGTGAAGAAGTCGATGTGAAACTTCCTGCGAACATATAAAATTTCACATTTTATTAATTTTCAGGTAATTGTGCATATCATAAAGCAATTCACATGCAGAACATATAATTAACATATTCATGATAATACAACACGGATATCTCTCAACAAACAAAAATCTTCAGTATATTTATTTTGACTGATACATGATAACCCTAAAATTTTAAAAGTCAAAGTTTTGAATCTTTGTTTGTTTTTTTTTACTGTATTCTGGGAAGCAGCTCTTTTAACTAATTGCATTTTTTTGTGTATAGAAGTGAAATTTCCTAATATGGATCCCTTATATCCCTAATAGCATGGCAATGTGCATTTTGTACATGTAAAATTATGAATTTTACGGTCCTTGATATTTGAGAACCAATAACTAGTGACTCCTTTGGAATACACAATATCGTTAATGTTTTCGTATGAAGTACATTCATTTCAGCCAAGAATTCTTCCAAATCTCATTGAAAGTTTTTTTTCAAAAGAACTTTAAAGGAAATAGAGGAAAATGGTTTTTATTGGGTAAAAAATCTTATGCAGATAGCTAAATGAATATACTACCAGTCACTTTGGTAAAGGCAAACTACAGTAAGTTTTTTTTATTCTATATTATTTGTGTAGAGTGAATAAGTTTGGGGAGACGGAGCCTTGAATTTGACATTGTAAAATTTGACAGAAACTGTCTGATATTTCATTAATTTTTAAACTGACACTCATTTTGCCTAGAACTCTTTTCGATATTTATTTCGCTTCAAATGTTCTGCATTTATTCCCTTTTAAAATTGTATAAAGTATTGCCAGTAACATGAGCTAAAAGGGTAAAATTTTTACTCCACAGAGGTAGTTTATGTTAGATTTGACAACTTATCTCCAAGACGAAATTGTCTATTTCTACCAGTTTGGCCTTTTTAAATAAATTTAACCTTTTGTCCTTGCTAGGAGATCGCATTTTTGACATAACATCTTTGTCGCGCTTTAAATTTTTATTTTAAACGAGACAAATCGTACAGCAATTCAAGTAGTGTTTACATTAGTAACTGATGATATACACTCCGGAAGTAATACAAATTGATAAACGTTATAATCGCTAAGGGAGATAACAACACTTATTAAACTGGCCTATAGTGTGACATACCCTGGATGTTTAGTTATAATTCCTGAGGCGAAGCCGTAGGAAATATAATAAACATCCAGGGAATGTCACGCTATATATACCCCGTCTGTAATCTGAATACCTTTATATTCCGATGAACAGCCCTGGTGAAATGAAATCTGCGAAAAATGTTACTCTTATCGATTTCACCATGTTGTTTTCCTGATATGACGTTGTCAATTTCCATGACATCTTATATTACTTGGCAGTGTTCCGAATAGAACGTCATCCAATCAAAAGCAATCCTTGTCTCTTTGACACATTCCCCGTTTCCCTTCTTTTTTCTATTACAACTGTTAATCGGAATATATACTAAGAGCGCGTTTGTACAAGTCGAATTCAGTTTAATAAATATAGTCAAAATATATTGCTAATTACTTTAACCGTGATACTCTTCTCGAATAACAACTGGTATGTCTTCATTTTTATTACATCAACAAATAAAACTTTGTTTATCAGAAAATTAGGAAACAAACAAGGGTTTATGACTTTTTAGCAATATTTCAAAAGCAATACTAGCCAATCTGGTAATAACCCGATCTGTTGATTTACTGAAGCTACAACACTCCAGGTTTGTTGCAAAACAGTCAAAACTGATATCCAAGAACACATGTGATGAAATAAATAAATCACAAAATGATTTTATGCAATCTAAAAGCACGGGAGTTATTTTTACCTCCGAAAAGGAAGCTTCGGGTTTTATGCCTGTCTGTCTGATTATATCCGTCTGTCTGTCTGTATATCCGTATGTCTGAACTAAAGGATAAATAAATTATGTGATCAACTCCTCTCACAGTCTGAACTTCAGCAGGATATTTTTATATTCTTTAAACATGTTCACTTCATATTATTGTTGCATTTTTGTTACCGGATTTTAAAGGTAGTTGAAGTTATTCATTTTTAGCTCACCTGGCCTACAAGGCCAGTTGAGCTTTTGCCATCACTTTGCGCCTGTCGTCCGTCCGTCCGTCAATTTCAAAAATCTTCTCCTCTGAAACTGCTAGGTCCATTGTAACCAAACTTGGCCAGACTCATCACCAGGGTATGCACTTTCAAAATCATGTTCGATAAGTAGGCTGATCAAACAACATGGCCGACATTGCTAAAAAAAAGAACATAGGGATAAATTGCAGTTTTTGGCCAATAACTCAAAAAGCGTTATAGATATAAAAAATCTGACAAAGTAAAGATGATAAACATGATGAGATATACCTACTGTGCAATTTTGAAGGAAATCTGAAAACTCATCTCGGAGTTAAAGCCCCCTTTCCGTAAAATTTTCATAATTTTTGCATTTTTTTATTTTTTATTTCAAAAAGCATTACAGATAGAGGTCAAGTGTAAATTGCGAAAATGTTCAGCATATCAAGATCTACCCACCCTGAAATTTTGAAGATAATCCCAAAACCATTGTAGGAGTTATAGCCAAAATTTTCATATTTTTCGTCTTTTATTTCCAAAACTATAGAAGATGAAGGTTAAGTGTAAATTAATAAAATATGTGCCATGCTGTGGCGACTTCCAAACTGGTGTTAAAAATTGTTCATTGACCGCCAATTTCAGAATGGCCTCCAAAAAAGGCTGGAAAATTCAACATTGTCCGATTTCAATTAAATTTGGCTTCCAAATAGATAATGATGTTGTGACTTCAAAACCAATATTAAAAATTGTTCGTTAACCGCCGTTTTCAAAATGGCCGCCAAAAGTGGCGGGAAAATTCAACATTGTCCCATTTCAATGAAATTTGGTAGTAGGTATTGATGTCGCAACTTCAAAACAGATGTTGAAAATTGTTCGCTGACTGCCATTTTCAAAACTGCTGCCAAAAAGGGCGGGAAAATTCAACATTGTCCCATTTCAATTAAATTTGGTTTTCAAATAGGTATTGATGTAGCAACTTCAAAACTGATGTTAAAAATTGTTCGTTGACTACCCTTTTCAAAACGGCTGCCAAAAGGGGCGGGAAAATTCAACATTGTCCCATTTCAATGAAATTTTGTTTCCAAATAGATATTGATGTCGCTACTTGAAAACCGGTGTTGAAAATTGTCCGTTAACTGCCATTTTGAAAATGGCCACCAAAAACGGCGGGAAAATTCAACATTGTCCGATTTTAATGAAATTTTGTTTCCAAATAGATATTGATGTCGTTGTCGTATGAGATTTTAAAGTCTATAAAAACTGCAAGTTCCGGTTCCGGTTTTTACCGTGTTAACTTCCGGCATGAGAATTGCAAGTTCCGGACTTGCGAAATGTGCGGGAAACCTCTGTTTATTCAAACTGCGATTTGACATCTCACACTATTTTGCGAAACAGTACATTATCTTAATCACCATAAGCACTGTTGGTCTTAATTTTCTTTCAGATTAAATTATGTATGTAAATGATTGCACTCGAGCGAAACTGTAAGTACATCACAGTTGTCAGTCGTGATTTCATCATTATAGAAAAAAAGTCATTTATATGCTTATATAGATATAGAACTTTTGTATTTCTATAGATTCTGGATCAATTAAATTGTAGTATATTGTAGTATTGATTATATTAGTCCCATGTAGATTCTGCGTGAAGCGTGATTATTAGGATCCCGATTATTAATATTTAAATTTCAAAGCGAAAAAACTAAAAAGAAAATGATTGTATTGCATACAGAAATATATTCAAAGTTCCTTCAAATTAAGGGGCATACGCCTGATGACTGATTGGTCACCAAAAACAGGCAGAAAAATAATGGCCGAAATAATTTGATTATTACAACAAACAAATTAATTGCTGTGGGAAATATTGCAAATATGGCTCAAACTTATTGGCTTTTTCAAAAGTTGCAAGGAATGAAAAATAATGACCCTCAATGGTTATAAGGGTTGATTTACTTAAGGCTTGCAAATTTCATAGCTATGGTAAAATTTGATGAAAAATTCTAAACAATATACTGTTATTTGTAAGTTATGTGGGTCAAAAAATGTTATTCTGGCCTTATTCTTACAGATTTCATAGGTGTGGAAATAGTTGCAATTAATAATTATGATAATTTATGGTTATCTGTGGTCAGTTTGGATAGTTAAATATCATTCTGACCATATGCTTGTAGATTTCATGGCTGTGAAAATAATTGCAATTAATAATTATGATCATTTATGGCTAACTGTGGTCAGGTTGGATCTTAAAATATCATTCTGATCCTATGCTTGTAGATATCATGGCTGTGAAAATAGTTGTAATTAATAATTGTGATCATTTATGGCTATGTGTGGTCATTTTCGGACATTAAATATGATTCTGACTTTATAATTGCAGATTTCATGGCTATGAAAATAGTTGCAATTAATAATTATGATCATTTATGGCTATCTGTGGTCAGGTTGGGTCATTAAATATCATTCTGACTCTATGCTTGTAGATTTCATGGCTGTGAAAATAGTTGCGATTAATAATTGTGATCATTTATGGCTATGTGTGGTCATTTTGGGACATTGAATATCATTCTGGTCTTATGATTGCAGATTTCATGGCTGTGAAAATAGTTGTGATTAATAATTATGATCATTTATGGCTATCTGTGGTCAGGTTTTGTCATTAAATATCATTATGACCCTATGCTTGCAGATTTCATGGCTGTGAAAATAGTTGCGTTTAGTATTAATGATCATTTATTGCTATCTGTCGTCAGGTTGGGTCATAAATTTTTTTTTCACCTCAATACCTTATGCTTACAGATTTATTTTGACCATTTAGGTTCTCTGTTGGTTGGTTAGTAATAATGTCCTCAGCTATTCCTAAGAAGTCACAGGATTTCAAGGAAATATGCAAATGACGAATTCATTTAATATAGATTGGAATTATTATAATTATAGAAATAATCAATATTTTACCCGCACATAAAAACTACAAACAATTTGTTGAGTTTAACTGATTTTTTTCCACAAAGGGCAAGCCCCTGAAACCCCCCCCCCAAGTAAAAATGCGTGAATGTTGCCCTGTTGATGTGTTTCTCCTTGCTGGTTGTTTACAAGTGCATACATTTTGCACCTATTTAAAAATAAAGTTGTGTCTCAATATTGAAAATCAATTTACTGCAAAACTTAATTCATCCCAACTATGCCCGTCAACCTCTGATTAGAGTATCTCGTCAATTTATAAATATTGGTTTGTCATTTTAATATTTTAAAAGCTGAATAAATCATTTAGTTCCTGTAATCCGATACCAACGTTAAATTCTATATAATAATCATATTTTTAAATATTTACGTCTTAAGGCGCATATTTTAAAATCTCATGGACTTTAAAATCTCATACACATGTCAACCCCCTTATGAAATCTGCAAGTATATGACAAAAACCGGAAACGGAACTTGCAGTTTTCATAGACTTTAAAAGCTCATACGACACCGTAACTAAAAGATATGGTGTTAAAAACGTTTGTCCGCCATTTACAAAATGATATCTTGACTTCAAAACTGGTCCTTAGTCAGACTTTTAATTTTTGTCAAAAAAGCCCAACAAAGAAATATAGTAAACCATGACCAGACTTTAAATACGGTTCAAGATATTGGTGGTGTTCGAGCTACCAAAGTTTGAGAGACTGAATTTTAACTGCATAACTTACAATGTTAGCTTGATTGTGGCAAGTGAAATCCATGTGAGCGATACAGGCTCCAGGGAGCCTCTGGTTCAACATTATTCTCATATAAGCGAGTATCCAATTTATGTTATCAACTTTCTTCACATTTTTGATTAAGAGTACTAAAACTTTGCAAGGTGTTTTATAAACACTGAACATGTGCACCTTCTGTTTGGGTTGCAGTTTAATTATTTTTCCTCCTTTTCGAACTAATTGAACCTTTTTACAATTTTGTGTTTAAAGGATATCTATTTTGTTTTAATTACTTAAACCAACCCATGTTACACAGCTGTTATATTCTTAAAAAAGTATTCAAACGCGACCAAGTAGGGTCATTTATATCTTCTTGAAGGATAGCTCTAGACTAGCTTTCATCGAACCGGATGTTTAAATTCCCAATTTCACATCACGTTCTGAAGCACGCAAAAAAAAGAGAAAAAAATCTAGGATTCAAGTGAATCTAATACAGTCAAGTGACTTTCATCACTGTCCAATTTACTTGTGTATTTCATATGAAACCGCTTCTGTTTAAAAAAGTTTCTTTAATACATTTCCTGTCAGATTTTCACGACCCTTTCAAAGCTCTATCCTTAGCCGATTTTGGCTTTCCATTTAGATCACTTTGGTTTTGTTCTCTGTCTGTTTTTAAACATCTTTGAATTCATGGTCTTCCAAATGTTTGGATTTTATCTGCACTAAAGAGGCATAAATTGTCAAAACGACCGTATGCAGAAATTAAATTAACAGTAAGGTCAGTATTTAGTGGTATTTAGTTATTTCGATGATAAAGAGTACATTATAGTCCATTTGGTGGTTATTAAAATAGGGAAAATAATTAATTAAAAATCAGAGAAAAAATCCAGACATTTTTATTGAAACATTTCTTAATAACAACACATTTTATGACATTTTCCTCCAAAAAATAAAGATTTTGTCCATTGGTCACAATAGTAAATTTTCAAGACTACAAGTATAGGAGTGTGCCATAGAACTAAACAGCTTGACCTGATCCTAACTGGCTATTGCTATACTAATTCTGTCACATGACACTTATTTACATGTATTAAGAATTTAAATATAGACTTTGCATTTGCATATAAACATAAACACCATCCATATTTGATTGTTGTTTTCAAAGCAAACTTATTATAATTATAAAACAATTATTCACTTGGAATCTAAATATGACAAGGCTACCTTGTTGTTTTCACTTGATTGGTGAGGGGAAATTTGGAGAACAAATGGGAATAAAATTTAATAATGATTAAATGAATATATTTTTCTTGAAAAAATATCAACTTGTATTTTAATTATTATGGATTTTTCTTTTAACATTTAGATTAATGTATTCATTTACTGTTATATTTAAGGTAACATAAACAAATTGCCATGCTTTTCTTGCTTCATGTCTATTTTCATAATGTCCTTTAAAGTTTACATGTACTTTAATATATCTTCAATACATAGTGACATTCTTATACAACTTTCATCATGGTATTGATTTTTACCTGAACAGGTAATGAATGATGTTGAAGACACATGACTTCCCAATTTGGTGAATAAAGTTTTACATACATGTAAGAAGTAGCCATTTGACTTATTGTTTATAAACATAGAGCACATGTTGTCTGTTGAAATAGATTTTGTCACTCCCAATATGGTTATAGAGAAAACAGACATCATTTTACACTTAAGTGAAATGGACAACCTTTTTATTTGTTGACAGATCTACATGTAAAATTCACTCCAAATATGTATGACATTGCCCTTCAAATAGATCTAATTTAAAATTAGGTATATTAATTACTAGATTTTTAATGATTTTTTTCCCTATTTTTATAGTCACCAGATGGACTATACAGACAAACTCTTCCCTGTAATTTTGAAATTATTCTGTGTTCAGAAAGTTTCTTGTTGCAATTATTTTGACACTACACACTTTTGGAGTAAAAATTTACTATATGTATATATGTATCATAAATTGCTATTTCAAAATGTTCACTTTGCATTTAAATGGTGACAATGTGTTTATTTTCCTTCTAGTTATAAAAAACTTTCAGGCAGGAAATAAGTAAATAAGTTCTGTAGAATTTGGGAATTTTTATTATTACTGTTATTGTTTTTTGTTTTTTTTTTTTGTTTCTTTTTTTATTATTTTTTTTTTCATTTTAATATTTTTTTTAACTTTTTTTATTTTATTTTTTATTTTTTATCATTTTTTTTAGAAATGAATTCCATCTGGATAATTCGTTAGAATTTTATTAAACAGATACCGTTTTCATAAAATGCGCAGGTAAATTTGGCGGTGAGAAAATACTTGGGCCCCGAGTGTAGAAAACCAAAAATGAATTATCATTTCCACATGTGTCTGAGTGATTTGTATATGACTTATCGTGAGTGATAGAAAAAATATGACGATCTATTAGTGGATCCCAATAATGCTGATATAGTCAGTGAAGGATTCTTCAGTCCTTACAAAATTCAAAATTGAGTTAATTTACTTTAATGTACACCAATTAAATCTCAGTAATATGATGGTTGGTGCCTTACACACGTAGTAAAAACACGTAGTTTTTAATATCATATAATTTATTTATTATATTTTATTCATAGCTTGGATATCGGCTCTACCTAAAATTGTGTTTCGAATAGCTGCAGTTGTTTGTTTTGAGTACATATTTACTTACATTTCATTGGATAAAGAGTTTTTATTCTGCATCGTTATATGCCAATGTGATATCAACTACAAAGTCAGACATTTTTATATGTTAACAGGCACAAGGTTGTTATGTATTTAATGTTGAATATTAAATATAATTGAATAACTGACATGTAAAATTTTGTATATTGTCAATTTATACTTCTATTATATTTTCATATCAACTACAGATCAGATATCATTTTTATGTTTGTTAAAACAATTAATATATAAGGAAAGAACATCATGTTGTAATGTATTGAATGTTGAATATTAGATGTAATTGAATAATTGATATATGGAATTTTTTGTATAGTGTCCTTAGCCCCAACATCATTGTGAATGTTTGTGTTGAACAAAATTATGTATTGTTGGTTTAACTATGGATTAAATTTGTCTATAATTGTTGTATGGTGTCTTCTTTAAATGAGCAGCAATGTTGGGAGAGTAAGGTACCAACTTTGAGTAAACCACGTTTCTCAGTGATATTCACAAAGAACTCTTCTTTTATTGTTTGGCTTCAACTTATGTGTTATGCCCTTTTTGCACTGAGCTAACACGGCATAGATGTTAAACAACATTATTTGTACATCTATCTGTGAAAGAAAGAAATGGTTTTGAAGACGAGCCATTGTATAAAGCTTATCAGGAATGGTGTTGTTTAGTGTCATTTATTATATGTTTACACAAAAAATATGATGGATGAATAGTGAGTAAATGTCCTTCTATGTACGAATCAATTGTTTGTAGAAGAAACATTTCATGACTTATCAAAAATGATGTGGTTTTGTCATCTATTCATCATATATTCACCTATAAAATATGATGGGTGAATAGTGAGAATTTTTCACATGACGGTCCCGTTGGTATATTTGAGCAATAAATAACCAAATACCGACGTAAGTGTAAATTTTGTGTCCACAGAGCGCCATTTCGACAACTTATGTCTCTTCAGTGCAGATCGATTCAAAATAATCGTAAGGTCATTAACCGAAAAGAAAAGAAAGGAATATGGTGTAAACGTACCAAATCCATACAAATACAAGATTAATCAAATGGAAAACGATTTTATTGATGTTAGTCATAAAGCTGACAGAGAACAAATAACCAAAAAGATCTTGATGAAAAGCCAAAATCAGCTAAGGACATAGCTTTGTACGAGGGAGATACTCCTTTGTTTTAAGCTTTTTAGATATTGCAATTCCAATTAAAATCAGTTATCAAGTGAAAAATGATTTAAACGTCTAAAAAGTTGTACAACACATTGAACATTTAAGAGGCTAAAGGTCGTAATTTAACATTTAAAATGTAAGAATACTTCACACAACTGATATGCTTTATAAACTCAAGAAGTGACAGGTGTTAATTACTCTTCGATGACTCAAACAATTTAGAGGGAGGATGAACTAATGACAACACATTTCTCTACAAAAAATTTATTAATTATGTCATCAAAATAGACAGAAAACAATAAATATCAAGAATGAAAATATACAATGTATTGATAAAATACTAGTAAATAAAAAAATTACAGAAACAAACGCAAATTTATAAATGCTCAAGTTAATTTCACGAATGAAATAAAAATCTATCTATCTAACTTTTTTTCCATGATCCCACTCGTTGATAATATCTTTATGTTTATAAAATTTCTCTACTCTAGCCACTAAAAGTTACTTTCAACTTATTAAATCTGTCTTATTGACCTTAAGAGCGGTAATGTACATGTTCATTTGGGGTCAGGTTTGCAGGTGACAACGTTTCAATAACTGTTCAGACGTTTGATGAACTGCTGTTTGGTTTCCCTCACATTGAAGACAATACTTAAATAGGTACGCTACATTGCAATAAATTGTGTACTCCTTTCTAGCTTTGTACTTTTAAAACTCTGTGTATTTTGATGCTTTTGCGTGATATTCACCGTTTGTTTCCGCATCCTTTGCTTTCACTTTATCATTAGCATGGGTTGTTATTTCAGCTCCGACAAGCACGTCTTTAAGACTTTTAGGTTTTCTAAATGCCTTTGTTAATTTTACAAATTTTAGTTAGTTTTACAAATTTTACCAATGCTCTAGAATTGTGTTAATTTCGGAACGCTGGATGATATGTTATGATAAATGGTATTTCAAAAGTTCTTATCTTTCCACGGATCGTATGTTGTTCGGAATGTTGGTATATTAGGACGTCTCGTCTATTGGAACGAGAATTGTGTCGAATGGTAGCGGGAATAAAGATTCCATTTTCTGTATTAAATCTGTAGTATATATATTAGAAACTAGATTTTTGATATTTACTCGTAATAACGGTTTAAACAGTATTGCAATAAATAATATTGGATGTATACAACTTTGTTTTTCACTCTAAAGGATAATCTCTCTACAAATATTAAAATTGCAAAAAGCACACGAAAATTAAAATTGTTGAGCACTTACATGCACCCATGAATTCATACGAATTTTTGCAGTTTGCAATTTTAGGCTGAAATTTAAAATCGACGCGTAACGTGCACGTAATATTAATTATCGAAATGTTTTGTGGGTTTACCTATATTTTCTTCTTACCTTAATTACACATCTGAGTATAGATGCTTAATTTTCCTTCTAAATGTTTCCTAAACTCAAATGCATCAACAATTCCATAGCATTCAGGTGTGTTATTTTGGTAGTTGAGGACCATGGCAAATTGTTTAAAAGAAAGAAACAATCAGACAGCTTTCGTGCCTATAACTGAAAGTGTTTCTTAGTATATAACAAAACAGTAAACAAAATATACATATACACAAGTTGCATAATAAACAATTAATTTTTTTATGCTTTTTTAAAGAGTAACCTCTCATCAGCAGCATTTGAATCATTAATCCAAAATAGTCAGAAAGACAAACATCGAAATAGGGTCCGTAAGTCTCGTCATGTGACTAACGAGAATCCACGATAAACAGGCAATTTGAAAACGTTTCCCACCAAAACATGACGTAAGAGGATTGTGACGTTCAAGTTTTTGTTTGAAACATCATATATCTTGGTTTAAAAATTTAACTTCCGGGTACAAGTTTTGATCCCGGAAGTTCCAAAATGGTACGAGACTTACAGGCCCTATAGGAGGACAAATCCAATAACAAGGACATCCACCGCACGCAATACACGGAATGAAGCCTAAGTATTTTAAAGGCTAATAATTTTGATTAAAAACATTTAATTTCTATAAAACACAGGGTAAAATTTTCATGTCAGACAAATCTGGCTACTGGGCTGGTGAATACCATCGGGGACCTCTTGTTCAACATTAGTGGCATCGGCCTAATAAGAAAATAAAGATAAAGCAGGAAGACTACAAGAAGATGCCATCTCCTGGTGCTTTCTTATACTGACGGGCACGAACACTACTGGAAGAGTTCATTGGTTAAAACAGACAATTTTTTTTATATCATGATCAATCATTTTTGTTATTTTTTTTCTATTTATGTCAATAAAATCTAACAGATTGGCATATATTTTCGAGATCAAATCTTTCGCACTTACAGATTAAAAAAAGCACCTTGGTCAAGATAAAAATTACGTCTCATACGATCATTCAAAAGTTCTTTAATAGAAAGCAGTCCGTTGTGGAAAAAAATTGAAGTTCCGGTCCAAACTCTAAGATTCATTTTTACTTTGTACTGGGAAAAACATTTCTTTTCACCTTTCAATTGGAATTGGTGTTGAGTTACTACTAGACACTACCTCACTGAAAAGGAGGGGGTCCGAGTGCCATTTAATGGTTTAACACACCATTTCATTTGAAATGACTGTACCAACCCAGGACCACTGCGGTTGACATTTTTCGATTGTATTGCACCTACTCTGTTTCCCTTTGTATTTCGGCTCTTGATGATTCTGTAATTTTGCTAGCAACCTCTTGCTTCAAAGAATTTGAGAAACATATTTAAAAGCATGCTCCTTTCTTGTACCGGAAACTATCTAAGAAAACCAATTAGTTCGTGATCATGTCCATTTTGTATGACTTGTATATTATAGATGTCCATGTAATCTATGGCAGCATATTATTTAGATGTTCTTCACGATAATGAAAAAAGTAAATATTAACCAAATATCAACCGAAAAAAACAAAAATCTAACATTGTTGGTCTCTGAAGATATAAGTAAAAAATGTGTAAATTTATGTTGTAATGATAGATATAAAAAACATAAAATGACACTCATAACATTTGAATCAAAGAGGTCGATATATAAAACTCTTTCAACAACTCAGTACAAATAACAAAATACCGAAGTTACTACATCAATTTATTTCCTGCATATGTGCATTTCGAAACCTTATGTCTCATTAGTGCAGAGCAAACCAAAACATTTGGAAATCCATTAACCGAAAAACATGTTAAAGCTGATAGAGAACAAATAACCAAAAGGATCTAAATAGAAAAGAAAAAATTTAGCTAAGGACAGGGCTGTGCATGAGGGAGATAATCCTTAGTTTTCAACAAAATTTTGTAAAATTTAGATATTGCAAGTTTCAATACAATTGATTTTCGGGTTAGCACTGAGTACTTCTTGGTCGGTGAATACCCTCGGGGACTAACGGTCCACTAGCAGAGGCATCGGCCCAGTAGTAATAAATAACAAAATACCGAATTTACTGTTAATTTATTTTCTACATATGCTCATTTCGACAACTTATGTCTCATCAGTGCAGATCAAGCACACGATTAGCACACGTGCGGACTGAATCCCATATTGTTCAAAAGTACCTGCATGACAAAATGCAGTGCTTGTTGAGAAATTATCTATTTACAAAGCAAAAGCCGGAGAAGCTCTCAATCTATTCTAGTGCCAAAAGCCGATGGAACATTTCGTATGTGCACTATCGAAAAAAAATTAACACTGTGACAAAATGGGACTCATTTCAATTCCAGTATTTTGAATTCCTCAGTTTAAAATTGTGAATTATCCCAAATGATCCAGGACGCTCGAGGATGGGTCGTTGTAGGAACGTTCCATTTTAATGTTGGTAAAATGTAAAAGAGTACACTACCATTAACCCAAATGTTGGTCCAAACTAGTCATATTACTTTTATCTGCATCAAATGCATGACTTGTGAGATGAACACTTAATCGCTAGTATACTACGCGTGTTTAGAGCAAAAATTCCTCCCTTTTCAATGTTGTAGGCCTTGTAATTAATAAACTGATTGTTTAATATTTCTTATTTCACTTACATTAACAATGAAAGGTATGGGGTAAAAGCACACGAGACAAAGTCTCTTTAAATACATGGTAAAACCAAGCAATGGATAGGGCTTTAATTCTTATTCTTCATCTTCAAGTCACCATGAGGCCTTCAACAATGATGCTCATACCTCACAGTCAGTTCAAGACGGCCCCTAGCACCGGTTTGAGCGGAATTCATTGCTATTTTTCGGACAGAGTCACATTCATGTCCAGTTCATGCCTATTTCTATTACAAGCATTTTAAGCGTATTACACAAACCCTTGCTGTTAAGTAGAAGTTATAGTTTGGTGGAGTGATGCAGGTCACATGAAATGCTAAAATAGTTAAAAACAGTTACAACGAGAAACATTCAGCTTATTTATTTCAACGGCTTGAAAAATAAGTATAAATAGATTCTTATACCAAGTTCATGAGACGAACATCCAGAACAAAACCAGCAAAGAAACTGATAAACATATATTTGATGCATCAACATTTGTCGCTATAAAATTGTTTTGATCGTCTAACTGTATACATTGGCAATTTACATCAAGTCAAGCATCTTTTTATTACTATATCTTTAATTCGTGCGTAAACAAAGAATGAAATGCATTGTAGAGTACACCACTAAAATCTGAAATGAACAGAATGTCTTAAGGTGTCTGCATGGTATTATTTTCCTATCATAGAATTTTGTGAAATTTTCTGTGTAGAAACATAATTGTATTATTGCTCAAAATATAAAATAAAATTTGGAGGGTCACCGTGCATTTAAGCACAAAAAATGAAAATCAAAATTTCAGGCCATTTGAAAGAAATGTTAAAGAAAATTATTAAATGAGGGGATAGCTTGAAAAATCTATCATAGATTTTGTTCATACTTAAGATGTGTTTTGAAATCATTATATAGTTAAATACATATATAATAATTTTTTGTCTCAGCGTTGCAAAATATCCCCGTCGTGGACCTCAAAATTTAACATAGCGAAGCCTATGTACCTATTTTGTCGTTCATAGAGATCGACAAGTGTTGGTGGAAAAAATATTTTTTCTAATTAATGTGCAGTTTTCTTCATATTATCGTGCTTCAATTTAGCATTTTTATGGAGTGATGCAATTTATATTTAAAGAAGATGTCGACAAACATGATTTCCATTTCGTCAAAATCCACTCATCACAATACTATGTCACGTGAACAGCACTTCATAACACCTTTGGCTTGACCTACATTCCAAGGCGTGGAAAGAAAATACACGTTAGAAAATAAGGATTGTAAATCAGGTATAGAATGCATAGTTTCTTTGTGCATGTGAATGCATTTTTGCACTAACAATACTAACTGACTGTAACATTTTACTGTCCCAGAAAAATGCGAATAAACGGTTTGGAGAACTGAAGAAATAGCTTCGAAACATGGAAAGCGCGATCCAAGTCCATTCGCTATTTGCATGATTTGTCATTTTTCTATATTTTCTGGTGATTATTTCCAGCATAACAATAATAATACCAACTTCAGTACTGTGTTGCACAATATCATATGTTGCACATGACTCACGAACTGTAAACAGGCGCCGATCCAGGCAATTTGAAAGGGGGGGGGTTCCAAATAGAATTTAAACATCGCCGAGGGGAGCGAGGTGCGAATTTTTTTTTGGTTTTTCTTAGTAAAACACTAGCATATTTATTAAAGAATAAATGATTGCCCATAAAAAAGGGGGGTTCCAACCCCCAGGACCCCCTCCCGGAACCCCCCCCCTTTTGGATCCACCAATGGTTAAAGTTTCCAGACTCAGGTGAAAATTCCAGTCCCCTCCCTAATATGTCCCGTGATCAGCTATAGAAGTTGTTACCACGAGTTGTTAGTCTGAGATGATAAAAACTTACCTGAAATTGAAAGCTCGATGTTGCCCGTATGTGACAGGGTGCATTAATCAGTTTGCTTTTAAGTGGGGACAGTCATGCTATGCACTCTTGGCGCAGCGGTTTATTTGATAGTTTTTTCATTAAAAATGCTACATTGTGTCTATGATATCAACTTCTGGTTTGGCTTGACTTACCATTTTTACCTTTATCATGTTTATTGAACATAGTGAAAATTTTCTGGGCCGATTTATTCCAAATTTAGAATTTGACTTTATATATAGGGGAATGTGTTGTCTGCCATTTTGGTCACCTTATGATATCAACTTCCTGTGTGGCGGGACTGAGGCATTTTTCTCTTTTTAATGTGTAAAATAATAGGAGTGGGGCCGTATACTTAGCACGACAACTCCTGCAACCTCGATGTTTTGATCCATTATTATGATTTCACAAATTATTCTTCTGTACTTTAATTTTAGGAAGATAGATTTGCCATTATTGACATTGCATAGTGTTTACAATGCATGTACACACAATGAAATTTGCCTCAACTTAAAGATGTATTTCTTGATAAATGTTAAAGATGGCATATCTTATACATTTGTACTAATGCACATTCATATATGTACATGTACACAATGTATATCTGCTTTTCCAATAGGTTCAATATCATAATTTTACATAAAAACAATTATCCTACACTCAGGGCTGACATAGTTCACACAGTAAAGTAAACACTAGCAGATTTTGGTGTAAACACCAGCAAACTTCCTGCTGTTAATTACAAAGAAATATACTGGCAAGTCATAAATATCAGTGTAAACACCAGCATTCCACCTGCAATTGTCAGTGTTTTCATTCATGTCAGACCAGGGTGTTTTGTAACTGAAACGCTCTGTACGTGTGTACTGTATAAAAAGCTCTACATTCTAAATCCCCTGTGTAGATGGAGGCACGAAAATTTTTGGAGTATTAAGGGATTTTTCACACATCTCTCGGGGCCGAATATTGGCCCTTTCCCAATGGCAATTTCCTTACTTTTTTCCCAATTTGTAGTAAATAAATTCCCAATTTTCAAACAGTAAACGGTACCACTCTTTCTGTACTGTACTAGGCCTACTAAATTTGGTTATTAGGATGAGGATATCAAATTAGTTCTGTATCATGTTATCGTCATATTAACAAAACCAATCGTCAAAACCATCCTGTTTTTAACTTTCTGACAAGTACCCACACTTTATTTACAGAAAACATTTCAAGGATGCATGAAATTGGAATACCGCTTGTGTTTTGTGTAAATATTCACGATAGAATGGTCAAAATCAAGTGAAAGCAGTCCTAAGGCAGACAAATCGAAAATTCCAGCGGTCTTGCAGGACATTCGGTCAGGCAAATGAGGAAAAACTGCCAGAACGGAAGATAAATTTACAGGACCACAGTTTCATCTCATATAGGAAATGTCAATTTTTTACGTGACATTCTGTCCTGTTCACTGATAATTTTTGCCAAAACGACTCAAGTTTTGCCTGATTTGTCCTTCGGTCAGGCAGTTTTCGATATGTCTGTACAGCTGTATGGTTTGTCAACAAAATTGCAAATGGCAAACTTCCAGGTTATATAAATTCGGAACAAGATAGGAGAAAAAACTTTCCGGATTTTGTATCCTATTACTTCTGCAGGCACCTTAAAATTTTCAATGCACATTTTCTCATTAAAGAATTGTGCAACTGAAGGTAACAACTTTAACATGGATTCATGTTTTTTTTTTAACTGCCTGCCAGGTTTTCATCATGTTTCTGGTGTTATCATAAGCTTTTTGATATAGTTGTAATATATAAAAATATGAAATTCAAATAAATGATTTTATCTAAATTAACATCAATTTTAAAGATTCATATTACAATTTCCCAAAATTCATCTATTGTCGATAAAAAATTCCCAAATTGGATGAATGCTATTTAAAAAAAAATGCTATGTCAAAAAATCCCTGAACTGTATTTATCAGTATAACATCAAGATATTTATTCAAAAATATGCGATTGTCGAAAAAAGGGGAGGTTCCAACCCCAGAATCCCCCTCCCCCTTTTTGGATCTCCAATGTAGGGGTTATTGAAAACTATTTTGGGGGAATTAGATACAGGTCTCAATTCTGAAACCTGATACCGTCATAGACTAAATTTGCAATTCCATTGCAGACTTTTGATGAAACTTTGCAATCCCAATTAATGTAGCTTAACATGCCAAAAGAATGCACCCTTTCATGAATTTCATGAAAAAAATTTAGCATGAATAGATCATGTTCCCAGAGAAGCTTTGTTATTTGGAAGTCCGAAGTAACCCTAGCATCAAAATAAATACACACCAAAGACCGAGATGTATTGTTGAATAATTCATATTACATGAATATTTATGAGATCTGCGCAGAGAAAGTGCTCACAAAACTGAGTGTGTTAAATTTAAAAAACATCTTTGAGTTTATGATCTTCCAAACGTTTAGATTTTATCTGCACTGAAGAGACATAAGTTGTAGAAATGCGCATATGCAGAATTTAAAATTCACAGTAATTTCGGTATTAAGTCAATTATTTCTTAATCTTAGTAAGAAAATTAATTCTGAGTGTGTAAGAATAATTTCTCAGTGCATATTTTTATTTCTTGGTGCATTTTAACAATCTCCGTGCATTTTAAAAACTGTCAGTGTGTAATTAAAAAATCTTGATGTGTAATTTTGCACAATGTGTTCCTCAGTAGTTGTGAAGAGAATGGCGTGCCATAGTTCGAGCCTAATAAAAAAATCGGACAGAATTTTTTATTAGTTCGCCTCTACGAAGTTTAGGGGTACTATTGGAGTACTCCTGGCGACCGCATCCGCCTCCACATTTGGGTATATATCTTAGTAACTATGCAGTGTAGGGTCTTCAAACTTCACATGCAGGTGCATCTTGGGTTAACTCACAGCCTCCAAGAAAATTAGGTCTCCTTGACCTATATTTTCCGCTGGAGTGGCTTGCATTCAAATTTACATTTTAGTTTATATCTCAGTTACTATACATAGTACAATAATCTAACTGTGCATACACATACTGTGCATACATGTGTATGCATCTCTGAATGTAGGTCAGCATCCAGGCAAAATTAGGTCACTTTGACCTATAATTTCGGCTTGAGTGACTTACATTTAAGTTTACATCCGATTTCAGATCTCAGTCACTGTACATGGTAGGATCATCTAACCTTTCAGGTGCATGCATCTCTGATGATAGGTCAGCATCCAGGCAAAATTAGGTCACTTTGACCGATATTTTCCGCTAGAGTGACTTACATTCAAGTTTACATCGGGGTTAAGATCTCAGTCATTGTACATGACAGGATCATCTGCATGTGCATGCATCTCTGATGGTAGGTCAGCATCCAGGCAAAATTAGGTCACCTTGCCTATATTTTTTGCTTGAGTGACTTACATTCAAGTTAATGCTGAGTTAAGACCTCAGTCACTGTACATGGTAGGATCATCTAACCTTGCACGTGCATGCATCTCTGATGGTACCTGTAGGTCAGCATCCAGGCAAAATTAGGTCACTTTGACCTATAATTTCGGCTTGAGTGACTTACATTTAAGTTTACATCCGAGTTCAGGTGTCAGTCACTGTACATGGTAGGATCATCTAACCTTTCATGTGCATGCATCTTTGATGATAGGTCAGCATCCAGGCAAAATTAGGTCATTTCGACCGATATTTTCCGCTTGAGTGACTTACATTCAAGTTTACATCCGGGTTCAAATCTCAGTCATTGTACATGACAGGATCATCTGCATGTGCATGCATCTCTGATGGTACAATGTAGGTCAGCATCCAGGCAAAATTAGGTCACTTTGACCTATATTTTCCGCTTGAGTGACTTACATTCAAGTTTACTTCCAAGTTCAAATCTCATTCACTGTACATGGTAGGATCATCTAACCGTGCACGTGCATGCATCTCTGATGGTAGGTAAGCATCCAGGCAAAATAGGGTCACTTTGACCTACATTTGCCACTTGACTGACTTACATCCGAGTTCCTGTCAGGGATCAGATCTCAGGTACTGTACATGGTAGGATCATCCTGCATGTGCATGCATCTGTGATGGTAGCTCGGCATTCAGACAAAATTAGGTCACTTAAACCTACATTTTACGCATGAATGACTTACATTAATGTGTACATCGGAGTTCATAGCTCAGTAACTGTACGTTGTTGGTTCAGGTAACCTTGCATATGCATGCAATTTTGATAGTATGTCGGCATACAGGCAAAATTTGGTCGCTGTGACAATGTGCCATAATGAGGGGAACTTTGTAATCATTGATTACCAATGTTATTAAGATATTACAATTTATGTAGGTCATAAATCAAAATTCCAAAAATAAAATAAAAATGATATGTTGCTGATCATCTCTTCCAGATATCTGGCTTTGAAAATCAGGTCAAATTCAGGATTTATCAGTGATATTTACATCAGTGATATTTACAAAGAATATATATATAGGGAACTGTTAGAACATGCTTACTGTTTGGCTATCTTATGAAATGGATAACTATTATTTGATATTTTAGAGACATACACCTCAGTCACATGTATCTGTTGAGCTTATATTAAATCTATATTGTGCTGTTAAATTAAGAGAGATATTTTATATAGTTTAACATGTTTAAGAAATACACAACATTTACTGCAAAAGGGAGATTATTCGTGGGAAGGTGTATATTATGAATTTGTCACTTTATTATGACGTCTCAATGAAAAGGCTAAAATAAAGCATTCCAGCTTAAAAATCTAGTCAATTCCGCATCCGACTTGATATTCAGTATGTGCCAATCTAATGCACTGTGTCAATCCACCTTAACTACCAGACCAGATAAGTTCCTAAATGAGATACCACTGATTGAAATCAAATATAGTAAAATGTTCTAAATTTATTATACATTGTACATGTAACTCCTATCTCCAATAGGCCATAATTGAAATATCCTAAATTCTCATCACAACCCGCCCAAAGTTTTTTCACTGCCTGAAAAAAATTTATTCTCAATTTTGGCCAATTTTGATAAATTTCTTTTAATATAATCATGAATATGGCAGCATTTCCCACAAAATTAATAAAAAATGTAAAATACAATTCGCTCGCCCACTCCAAATTTTTAATGGATGAGAATTTAGGAATTATTCTATAATGTCCTCAGAGACTGTATTTTATAGACCCCTTCGGTGGAAAAGTTCAAATGTACCTATTGTATACAAAAATATGAAAAAACACCCCCCGTTTGTCAGAACCTCCCCATCACCCAATATAGTACTAGTACATGTAGTACACATTTTTTGTGTTTTGAATAGATCTTGATGGGGTAGCTGCTAGCAGTGCATGGTTGGCATCTTACATAAAGTAAACGAGAAACAGAGTTGCCACAAAAAGTGCATGTAAAATCGGGAAAAGAATGTTTTGAACAAAGCAAGAAACACTGGAAAAAATTCCTGTGAACCACGAAAGGGGAGATTGTTCTGGCTAATCAAGAGTCTTTGTAAATACTGATATGCACTTTTAAAGATTTTTCCATGTCTTATTTCCTACATATAATTATTTTTTAAAGCCAATTGCAATCCAGCTTCCTACATATTACCCACTGTATAGTAAATATAATAAAAGAGGGCGATTGGACCTTTTCGGGAGTTTTTATACGCCTGTCAAAAGACGGACTTATTATGGTATACCCTCCGTCCGTCCGTCCATTAACTTTTTTGTTTCCAGAGAGTTTTTCTGTAACCGCTTGACATATTGATTTCATATTTGTATATGAGTATATCTAGCTGAGAAACAGATAAAAGTTTGCATTTGGTTCCAGTCGTTTGATTTTGTACAAAGTTATGGCCCTTGGACTTAGTGAAATTTACTTTGAGAAATATACGTTTCCAGAGTTATTTCCTGTAACTGCATGACATATTGATTTCATATTTAGTATATGAGTATATCTAGGTGAGATACAGTTAAAGTTCGAATTTTTCTGATCCGTTGATTTTGTACAGAGTTATGGCCCTAAGACTTAGTGAAATTTTGAGAAATATAGGTTTCTGAAGTTTTTTCCCTGTAACCACTTGACATATTGATTTCATATTTGAAATATGAGTATATCTAGGTGAAATACAGATCAAGTATAAATTTGGTTTTGGTCGGTTGATTCTGTACAGAGTTATAGCCCTTTGACTTATTGAAATTTTTAAAATATAGGTTTCCAGAGTTTCTTTACTTTAACCACTTGACATATTAATTTCATATTTGGTATGTAAGTACAATGTATATCTAGGTGAGATACAGATCAAGTATGATTTTGGTTCCGCTGGGTTGATTTCTTATGGCCCTTGGACTTTGTGAAATTTAATTTGATTTTTGTTAATTGTTATACCTTGGTGCCTGGCACATATTCTGTTAGTTTTTTTTCAATCTTAATTTTGTTGTGGTCCAACAATGCCATAAAGTTTGACTTTACAGTGGACGGGCGTATCGTGCGCTGTTGGCGCAGCAGTTTATTAAGCTTGGAAATTCTGCATTTGTATAATTTAAGCCAAGGATGTTTGGAAATAAATGCAGGGGATCGGAATTTCATTTGTATTTAATTAAGTACCTTTGCAGTTTAGGATTTTATATGTAAAAATAAAGTTGTGATGCAACATGATGCAAGGATGATCCCACCTGATCTCCATAAATAAAAATCATATTTTCTTCCATTATACATTGTACATGACAATTGTCAGCTTCTAGAAATAATTTTTATGTTACAATATGTCAATATTTGCATTTGTCAATATTTGCTCTGTGCATTAGCAGATTCTGACATGTTGCATTTCTTGAAAAGTGGAAATTCCTAGCATTGGCTAATCCTGAGTCTAATTAGCATCATTGATTCCATAGTTTATTTCTCAGTGCTTGGACCCCACCCCTTTTTGTCATGCCTGTGGCAAAAAGTTGGGAAAGGGAGACTAAGGTATAGTGTTTCTTGGGGCGTCTGCGGCATCAACAATTGCAAATTATTGTGAATTAATAAGCTAATGTTAGTTGTAATTCCATAGTATTTGATGTGCAGTTGCATAAGTATGGGTAGGACTCAAATCCCTACTTAGGTTGTGGCCCTGGCCCCTTAGTCACGCATGAGTGATCACTAAGTTTTTTCGTAATTCCCATCTCTTGATTTGCCATGGTGCCTGTGTTTTCCATGAAAAATGAAGAATTTTTCCGTGGAATTCCATTGAAATCCATGGAATTCCATGGCATCTTTTCCATGGGTCATGGAAAATAAATTCTTTAAAATAATTCCATGGAATTCCATAGAATTCCATGACAATGCAAATCTTTTCCCATGGAATTCCATGGAAACTTTCCATGCATAGCATGGAAAGCTGAACTTAGAAAATTTTAGTCATGGAAATTGTCATGGAAGTAGGACTTAGTTTTATTTTCACATGGAAAATATTGAAAGTTGGACTTAGTTTATTTTTCACATGGAAAATACGGTCAATGTGAAAAATAAACTAAGTCCAATAGTGATGAATAATAATATCACAGTACATTTGTACAATGTTGAATTATATAGGAATTGATTAATTGGGCTAAAATAAATCTCCCTCAATATCTAAGAATGTTTGCAGACTGGAAGTTTACATAATAGCATGATGCAGGGCCCTACAAACAAACAAGACGTGTTACGCCTGAAAAATGAAATAGACACTCGGAAATGACAGGAACTTTGCATTTAGACGTGTTTTGAGGCTGAAAATATACAACCTAGCAGGAATATTTTATTTCAGGGCATAAATTTGAACTTAACCATTTTTCTTGGCAGGAAGTTTGGACATAAATGTAAGTCACCTTAAAGCAAAGATTTAAGATAAAATATAACTTTTAAAAATTTTGTGACCAGGAACTTTTTATTTAATTGTCATGAAACAGATTAAGGTGTAAAATTGGACTTTGAATTTTGAAAAGCCAGCTTATTTTTTAAATTTTAAGGGATGACGGAAAGATTTGAGGATTTTATTTCGAGACGGGTTACTTCTTGAACTTCTTCTGCGGCAAGGTTAACCCAGATCTCACATCATCACGGCTTGATTAGGATGTGATCATGCCGATATAGGCGTGATTGACCAGTCTTTGACATCACAGCACCGAAGTGTACTTTTCTGTAACAAATGAAATCTTAGTGCGGTACTGGCAAGATCACAGCTTTAATCAGATCTCCTCATCCTGCCGAGATCTTGCCTAAATTAGTGTTGAATACATATATAATCTGCATCTTGACATTCTGTTGTTTTTAGTTGACAAACATCACCCCC
>MJUU01032466.1:123745-135879 GCA_002080025.1 Modiolus philippinarum
AGAAAACTTTGACGAAAATTTTCATTAGTAGTGGTATATATAACTAAGCATCAACATACCAATGTATCGGTAAACAGGAAGTAGTAGCGCAACCAACCTGAAAATAGCTTACACGGTACAACTCATTATCATGAAGCTCCCGAACAAATTCGAAATCATTTCCACTTTTGGAAGAAGAGAAAACTTTGACGAAAAATTTTCATTAGTAGTGGTATATGAAACTAAGTATTAATGTATCGGCAAACAGGAAGTAGTAGCGCCACAAACATGAAAATATCAGTACAACTCATCATTTGGAAGCCAAATGCTAAATATCAAATCATTCCCACCTGTAGAAGCCGAGAAAACTTTGACAGTAAAAGTGTTACGGACGGACGGAATGACGGACGGACGGACACCACCATCACTATATACCCTCCGCTTTTACAAAGCGGGGGTATAACAAGCATTAACACAGTTGCAGGAAAATTCAAGATGCAAATAAGGGAGAACAAAAACAACAAAGTGGGTAAACAGGAAGTGATGATTCGATATGACCTAAAACGGGAGGCACAGTGTAGGACCCAATACTGAAGCACCATACCAAATATCAAGTGGATGTCATGTGTGGTTGCTGAGAAAAATGCTACAAAAAAGTCACAATTTTGACAATGAAAGTAAAAAGGCACAAAGTCAGTAAATAGGAAGTTGCGATTCCATATGGCCGAAAAGGGGAGGCGCAGTATAGGTCCCAATACTAAAGCATCACACCAAATATCAAGTGGCTGTCATGCGTGGTTGCTGAAAAAAATGTGACAAAAAGTCACAATTTTGAAAATTTAGTAAGTAAAAAACACACAAAGTCGGTAAACAGGAAGTGGTGATTCATTATGGCTTAAAACGGGAGGCGCAGTATGGGACCCAATACTGAAGCACCATACCAAATATCAAGTGGCTGTCATGCGTGGTTGCTGAGAAAAATGTGACGAAAAAGTCACAATTTTGAAAATGAAAGTAAAAAGGCACAAAGTCGGTAAACAGGAAGTGGTGATTCTATATGGCCGAAAAGGGGAGGTGCAGTATAGGACTCCATACTGTAGCACCATACCAAATATCAAATGGCTATCATGCATGGTTGCTGAGAAAAATGTGACGAAAAAGTAACAATTTTGAAAAAGTGAGTAAAAATGCACAAAGTCGGTAAACAGGAAGTAGTGATTGAATATGGCTGAAAAGGGGAGGCACAGTATTGGACCCCATACTGAAGCACCATACCAAAAATCAAGTGGCTGTCATGCATGGTTGCCGAGAAAAATGTGACGGAAATATGTGTGATGGACGGACGGACGGACGGACGGACGGACGGATAGAGGTAAAACAGTATACCCCTCCTTCGGAGCAGGGGTATAAAAATGATGTCTTGCATGAAGATATTTATTAATTGTTCATTGGAAAATTTTTCATCATCATTCAAGTTTAAATATTTTTTTCTATTACACTTCTATAGCACCAAACCAGGAAGTACATGTATTCCAAGTTTGAGTGCATGTCAAATTTTTATATGTTTGTTTATCTCCTTTTTTTAATTTTTTTTTTTATTTTAACGTAAATCTGAAGAGAAATTGACTATATATATCGAATGGTTTGTAAGAAAGTGTATATTAGTATACTGTCATTATAACTTCAATACTAATACGTTATATTCATCCTTTTAATCAAAACATTTTGATAGCAATACCCAATAAAATGTCATTATCATAGACGATTGGTAAAATTACATTTATCTGTAGTTTGATTGGATTCTTAAGGTCATAAGATTATATTCTATGATTCTGATAGCTACAATTACTTCAAATACAGACAAATACTTCTAAACCGTTCACAAACCATAAATTTTACAACACTTCTAAATTGTTCACAAACCATAAATTTTGAAACACTTCTAAACCATTCACAAACCATAAATTTTACAACACTTCTAAATTGTTGACGAACCATAAATTTTACGACACTTCTTTATTGTTCACAAATCATAAATTTTACAACACTTCTAAATTGTTAATGAATCATAAATTAAACAGACACTTCTAAATTGTTCACAAATAATAAATTTTACACCACTTCTAAATTGTTCACAAATAATGAATTTTACACCACTTCTAAACCATTCACAAACCATTAATTTTTCAACACTTCTAAATTGTTCACAAACCATAAACTTTACAAAATTCTAAACTGTTCACAAAAAACAAGTGATCTGAGAGCCAAAACTCACTAGAAATACCCCCTCTCTCAGCCAATGAATCATAGAGGGAAAGTGCAAATTCAAGTGTGTGAGTGAACCCAATACAGAAGTGAACATCGACTAAGTCAGTAAACAGGAAGTAGTGTCTCGGATGGTCTGAAAACACATCCCACAATATGGCTGGACTATACAAGGCTTGTGACAAAATTTAAAAGCTGCATCATAAAACAATGTAGAGAAATCCTTGACGAAAAATTACTCCATTATGCCACAATTGCAAAAAGATTGACAAAGTTGGTAAACAGGAAGTAGTATTCCGACAAGTCAGAAAACGCATCCCATAATATTGCATGACCATGCAAAGCTTCTGACAAAATTTCAGCTTTGTATCATTTACCATCACAGAGAAAACTGACGAAAATTCACTCTATAATGCTACAAGTGTCAAAATCAACCAAGTCGGTAAACAGGAAGTAGTATCCCGACAGGTCAGAAAATGCATCCCACAATATGGCATGACCATGCAAAGCTTCTGACAAAATTTCAGCTTTGTATCATTTACCATCACAGAGAAAACTTTGATGAAAATTCACTCTACAATGCTACAGTGTCAAAATTGACCAAGTCGGTAAACAGGAAGTGGTATCCCGACAGGTCAGAAAACGCATCCCAAAATATGGCATGACCATGTAAAGCTTCTGATAAAATTACAGCTTTGTATCATTTACCATTACAGAGAAAACTTTGACGAAAATTCACTCTATAATGTTACAAGTGTCAAAATTGACCAAAGTCGGTTAACAGGAAGTAGTATTCTGATTGGTCCAAAAATGCATCCCACAATATAGCCTGATTATACAAAGCTTGTGACAAAATTTCAGATCTGTACCATTTACCATTGCTGAGATAAATGCGACGAAAATGTCTTACGGACGGACGGACCCACACACACACACACACACACACACACACACACACACACACACACACACACAGAGACTGAAAACAGTATACCCCCTATGGGGAGAGGGGGTATAACAAGATGTGTTTGTGAAACACTACATATGCCCCCAGATTCTAGAGTAAAATATATGAAAATACCCAATTTTACCCCTTTTTGACCTCTGTGACCTTGACCTTCGACCTAGTTTTTTTTTGGATATTGATGTTCCTCTGGACAAGATCTATACACTTGCCAAGTATTGAAAAGTCTATCTTACACTATCTTACAAGTTCAAAATGTGTTTATTACCATAAAAACATCCAATTAATAAGCCCTTTATTCTGAAACAGATCCTCTTGTTTATTGGAATGGTTTTAATTGTTAAATGGATTTGTTTAAACATGCTATAAGAAACCTACAGAAAAATACTGCATCGAAATCCGACAAAAAATTCAAAAATTCATTTTTTTTCCATTTGACCCCATTCGGCATAGCCAGGTGAGCTAAAAATGATAAACAATAATAATTGATATGAAACTATCATTTCTATAATAAGAGTGTGTTTTTCTTTAAAGCATCACAATCAATGCACAAGAAGCTATTATTCTGCAAATAGCTAAACAATCCCATGTTGAACACCTGCAGTAAAAAAGTGCAAACTGTTTACATTGTCTGACATCTTGTCTACTGAGTTATACAGGACATACAAGAACTATGTTGGTGAAGAACTTGGAATTGTTAATCCACATGTCAACTTAACAGACTGCTTTAATCTGTGATCATTTTGAATAAAAGATTGAAATGAAAACCCTCGACTTCTAGCATTGCAATTTACAGACGATTTACATAAGCATCAAAGATCAAGAACCAATTCAAGTTGCAAGTAGATACAAAATTACAAAAACGAATGTCTCCCCCAATACATATCTTCCTGGAGATAATTTGTATCTATATATGTTGCCATTGCATTTGAATATTACTATTGTTTGGTTAAAAACTTAAAATCCAATGAAAGATGTGAGAGAATTAGCATCAACAAACTTAATTTATCGAAATTGTATGTCAAAAAGGGGCATTACTCCAACAAAAGTAAATAGCTGATCAACCTGGCCAGACAATATGCACAACTACGCATGAAGGTCAACAATCCTGTGAAGTTTGGTTGAAATTGGATGAAAGTTGTGGGAGTATTGGCTTCCACAAACTTAATTTACCAAAATTCTAATGTCTAAAAGGTCCATATTTGTCAATCAATCCGGCCACAATATGCACAACTATGATGGTCAACAATCCTTAAAAGTTTGTTTGAAATCGCTGGAAAATGTAGAAGAATGGGCGTTCACAAATTTTGTGACAGTTGAATGGACTGACAGACGAAAAACAATATGCCTCCCTCTTAATGAGGGGGAGACATCATTATAATGAAATATTAATTTTTATATTCACTTAAGTTTGTTTTCTTTATAAAACCAACAAAAAATACCAACAAGATGTGTTTTATGAAACACCTATTTTAGAATTTTTACAGTAATAATTTAATGGAGCAAAAGCACCACCCCAAAGCTACAGCCTTTGTTACATTTATCCCTCCAGAAATTGTCGTCACATGATTTCATTGAAAGATATGACATGTCAGTATCCCAAACTAGAGGCTCAGAGACTGGGCCTGTATAAATGATCACCTGATAAAATGCTTCTTTGCCATGCAAGACCAAAAATGAAGTTTTTTACCAATGGGGTCTAATGTTAAGTTTAATGTTCTCCATTAGCACCCATGTTTTTTGTCTGATCCTATTGAAATGAGTAATTTTTGAAAAGGACTTTCTGTGAATTCAGGTATAAATTTGCTTAAATAGTTTCATAGAAGATGATGAAAAGGATGGTTTTTCTCATACCAGACTCCAACTATCTTCTGTACTGGAAGCCAATGTCGGATCTGAATGAAATGAGAAATTCTTGTAAAGTACCTTCTATACATCATTCCTGTCAAGTTTGGTTGAATTTGCTGCAGAGGAGAGGAGAAGATGAAAATGTGATTTTCCCTTTGGGTTCAATGTTGAACCTAAATTCTGCACTGGCGGCCATTTTTTATTGGATCAGAGCGAAATGAACAATCTTTGTACAGACCTTTAGTACATCATTTTTGTGAAGTTTGGTTGAATTTGCTTCAGTGGTTTCAGAGGAGAAGATGAAAATGTGATTTTTCCCATAGGGTCCAATGTACATGTTAAACCCAAGTTCTGCGCTAGCAGCCATGCTTTTATCGGATCAGACCAAAATGAGCAATCTCTGTAAAGGACCTTCCATACATCATTTGTAAAGTTTTGTTGAATTTGCTTTAGTGGTTTCAGAGGATCAGATGAAAATGTGATTTTCCCATAGGGTCCAATGTCAAACTAAGTTCTGTCCTGGCCGCCATGTTTTTAATCGGATCCATACGAAATGGGCAATCGTTGTTCAGGACCTTTAGTACATCATCCCTGTTAAGATTGGATGAATTTGCTTCAGCAGTTTCAGAGAAGAAGATGAAAATGTGATTTTTCCCATTGAAGGGTCCAATGTTTAAACCTAAGTTCCGCGCTGGTGGCCATGTCTTTTTATCCGATCTAAAGGAAATGAACATTCTTTGTAAAGGACCTTCCATACTTCATCCCTGTAAAGTTTGGATGAATTGGCTTCAATGGTTTGTAGAGAAGATGAAATGTGATTTTTCCATAGGGTCCAATGTTAAACTATGTTCCGTGCTAGCGGCCATGTTTTTAATCGGTTTGGAAAGAAATGAGCAATCTTTGTAAAGGACCTTAAGTACACTATTGCTGTAAAGTTAGGTTGAATTTGCTTCAGTGGTTTCAGAGAAGAAGATGAAAATGTGTGATTTTTCCCATAGGGTCCATTGTTAAACCCAAGTTCTGCACTGGCAGCCATGCTTTTTATCGGATCAGAACAAAATGAGCAATCTTTGCAAAGGACCTTCCATACATCAAAGTTTTGTTGAATTTGCTTTAGTGGTTTAAGAGGAGAAGATGAAAATGAGATTTTCCCAATAGGGTCCAATGTTAAACTACAGTACAAACAGAGGCATTCAGTTAAAAATTACTCTGGTCCGACAAATTTCACCCTTGTCACCCGGAATTCACAGGCATTGTCGGTGTTTGTCCGGCAAAATTGTCGGTAAAATTTCACCCAAAAAATCGTCGGTAATTTTCTTTGATGTTGAGTCAATTGATAAATGCCGGTGAAAGTCGGACTTCCACCAGAATTGTCGGAGTTTTAGTGTCCTATTTGTCTCTTAAAAAAAAATTAAAGCTTTAGGCTAATAAAAAGAGGATTACAACCGGGTTTCGTGTGGCTTCCCCACGTGGACTTCCCTTTCAAAAATCGTATTTCCGAACGTATTAATAAATGCCACGAATAAAAAAAGACAACTGGATAGCTTCAACGAAACATATACCTATGTAAAAATATCTCCTCAATTTCCATTTGACCGAGAATAGTGGGTTAAAACACGCTTAATATCAAAACGTAAGCCTCCGTAGATTCTCATACTGTAGGGACGGAAAAGTAATTTTTTAGTTTGAATTTTATGAAATAATAATAATGTCATCTGAAAGATATCTGTTCAGCATTTTCAAAACACTTTACTTTTTGTAAATCGGTCAAGAAATACGCAAATGGTGGTATTTTTTTCATATTGGTAAAATTTCAGCATTTTTGTAAAACTGTTTCCTGTTTTAAATGTCAAAAATATATTTATTATGAGTACTGTCATGAGTTTTGTACCTCTAATTAACAAAATATATGTTTCTTTGTATCTGTTAACAGCTTTTTATCTGTGTGTATTAACTAATTTAGTCCATTTTTAGCATAATTCCTACCTTGGGGTAAAAAGGGGGATGGAATTGTGAATTTCAAATTGTCATAATTTTTTAACCGTTGGACCAATTTAAACAAACTAGGGCTTAATTTGCTTGGTTTATGCAGATCTATTTAATTAGGCAAAAAAAAATGGCATTGTCTAAATATTCTTAAGTTGGCCAGTGGCATCTCTGTTAAATTAGGGTTCGGCTTCACAGTTGGTCAACCTAAATGTTGAAAGTTTTTATGAACTTTGATAACTCTCAAATTCAATATAAATGAAATTTTCACACAATATTCACTGACAGTATAACTTCATTAATTATTGTATCCTAAGTTTATTAAAAAAAATAATAATTACATTTTTCTGGGGATTCATTTTGATTAGTTGGACTTGCTTGGTCAATTTTCTTTCATAAGTTCTCAGCACCAGTACCAGGTAATTATGCAAAAAGATGATGATTTTTAGTCATGGTTTCATATTTATAGTAGTTACTTACATCCATATCATAATAACATCATCATGACCTATATTTCAGTATCAATAAATTTGGCTACATTTTCACTCTAGCATGTTCAACAATCAAAATTTAGATTAAGGAATTTAATTTTGTTGTAGATTTGTTGCAAATACCCATAGTCTATGAATGCGCATTTAAACTTTCAGAATATTATTCAGGTTTCAAATTTGGTAAATTTTCTAAAAATGTCTAAGACTAATAATTTTTGAAATTTTTGCATAGTATCAAATAATTTAGTCATTGTTTCATACAATACATAAAATCTTAAAAGCTAATGATTAAAAAAATATGAAATGTTCCTATTTTGATACATTTCTTGAAACTCTCAAAGACAATATATTTTTTGTTCCATTCCTTAGAATGTATATGTCAATTGGTACAAATGTAAGTGGTTACATCTTAAGTAGTAACAAAAATTCAGAACAGAATCAGGTCACCTTGTACATTTTACATCATGTTGATATCAATGTTACTACTCCTACAACATACTAGTCGGAATTCCTTTTCTCCATACTCAGTATCAGAAAAAATAGTAGCTTGCCAATCTCCGTAAGCATTGCTGGAGTATTTTAGAATTACGTATCTTTTTTAATTACACAATACTGAATAAGGAAAATGTGTATACATTAATTATGTTAATATATTATAACTTTATTCACAAATGCACAATTATGCCCCTGAGGGCTGATGGCATAAACAAAATACAAATACACAATACATTACACAAATACAATGAACTTATGCAGTCTGGGAGTCCACTTTCCTCAGTATTAATGACTTTTTTTTATAAATGGAGCAACACATACTGCATGCATTGAAAATACGAAATCAAGTTTTTGAGTTGAAGATTTTTGTTTAATTTGTAAAATTCTGGGAAAATTTTACTTATATTTTTCATTAATTCTTTACGTTCCTTTCATATTTCGGACATGTGAAAAAATAATGAGTTTCATTTTCAATTTCATTTAAATTACAGTATTTACAAATTCTATTTTCTCTTTTGATTTTTTTTATACCTACCTCTCTCAATTTCTAAAAAAGATCACTTATTCGAATTTTGCATAAATTTTTTCTATTTTTCATATTCCATTTTTAAAATAAATTCTTCAATAATGTAATTTGTTTTTATTTTACTATACAAGAAATTTTTGTTGCTTTCAGTTGCTGTAGTTAATTTGTCAAAAAATAATTTCTCATAATCACTTTTTATATTTAGCTTAATTTTCTTTGTGAAACTATATTTGTCTTTTTTATAATCAGTATTTGTTATTTCATTTAAGTCTATATTGTTAGATGCACATACTTCATTTATAAAAGAAAACCATGTATATGTGCCTATTGAATGCAAAGATTTAGACCGAGAGAAGGCATCGGCTAGTAACGGGTTATAGATATTACTTGAAAGTCTTGCCAAATATTTAATGGCCTGTACTTTAATAAATGTATCTACAGGATACTGCGCTAATTCAGCTCAAGCAGCAATATTAACAGACTGTTTACTTAAACCTAAAGTGTATTTGCAGAATCTTAAATTTACCTTTTCTATAAAACTAGTATCTATTAATGATATCAAGTCAAAGTTCAAATTATTTTTTCCTCTCTTTGAAGCTTTTATTATTTTCTCATAAAAATCCATATACCAAATTTCTGCATTATATGTTAATATTGGTTGAATTAAGGATTCAAATAATTTCTTTAAAATATTTATTTGTAAGTTTCCAAGCGGAGACAGATATTTAAACATAGAAAACATAACTTTAATGCCCTTCTTAGATAATTCTGAATGAGACCAATGAAATTTACCAGATGTTTCAATTATATTACCCAAATACTTATATTTCAATACTTTTTCTAGTTTTGTTCCGTCAATGAAAAACTCCTGCTTGTTATCTAGTATATTTTTTTGCTGAAAAATCATTATTTTTGTCTTCTTTGTATTTATGGAAAGTTGCCATGTTTTACAGTAGTTATTTATTTCATTTAAAGATTTTTGTAGTCCATCTGCAGATTCAGACAGAAGTATTATGTCATCTGCAAACATAAGACAATTGAAAGACATATTTTCAAGTTTTACAGGGTTACATTCTTTATCAAATATACTTGAAAGATCATTAATATACATATTGAATAATAGAGAGCTAAGGTTATCCCCTTGCTTCACACCTCTGTTGATTACGACAGATTTAGATATATATTCTTGTGACTTCACAGATGCTTCAGTTTGTTTATACATATTTTTTAATACATTATACAAATTATATCCAATGTTGGGATTCTTTATCAATTTATAAAGAAGGCCAATTCTCCATACAGAATCAAAGGCTTTCTTCAGGTCTATGAAACATCCATAAAGTTTTTTTCCATTGTTAATATATTTGTTTAATAGAGTTTTGACAATAAATATACTGTCAGAAGTTCTGCTAATCCTTCTGAAACCAAACTGTGAATAGTGTATTTTATCATCAAATAAGTCAAATAATCTGTTATTTATAATAGAATTAAATAACTTGCCAAAAAAGTTTGTAAGAGAAATTCCTCTGTAATTTGATGGGTTTAAATTATCCCCACTTTTGAAAATTGGAACAATAAATGATTTGTTCCACTGTTCTGGATAGAAAGTTGTTTCTAATATTAAATTAAAAAATTTGGAAATAACAGAGCTACTATATTTAATTATTTCATAACAAATTAAATCTGGACTAGCTAGCTCAATTCAAAGAAGGTTATACACAAGGTTCCAAGGAACCTTTATGATTTACCTTTTATACATATATATATATGTATTTTAAGGTGCAATATTTTGAAATATGTAAAAGTGTTATTACTTTAAAAAAAGCATTTCATTATGGGAAGGCTATTTGGAATATAATTCCCATTGTAGTAAAATGTCATGCTAAATAATACAACATTCTGTAGTTTATATCGCTGTAAAGAAGATTAGAATATCTGAAGAGAAAACAATAAAAATATCATTTCTTTAATACCTACAGAGAAGTGCTGACAGTCAAATGAAAAGTTAATAAAGAGGAGGTAACTCTGTCACTTTCAGACATGGCTTTTTCAAAAAATATTCAAAAATAGAATACAAGCATTTTTGGAATTTTTTTTGCAGTGATTTTATTAGAAATATATTTTTCTTAATTTCAGTATTAATTATTAGAGTGTATAAGGCCTTTTTCAATTTTTTCTAAAAAATGTAATTTTCACAAAAAAATTCTTCCCCAAATTTTGCCTCATTTTCTACCAACTATGAAAATACTCAATCACTATTATACCAGTAACAATAATCAAGTACATTGGAAATCCTCTGGTAGTTGGTTTTTTCTCAAAAGCCCGTAATTGAGGGGCACCTGCAATTTTCTTTTTCAATGCAAAATTGGAAATTTGGTTAAATTTGGAGTTGTCTTTCTTTGCTTTACCATACCTACATACTGACATGCCAGAATGTTCGGGTTGCACGAAATTGAAGCATAGACATAGTTGCCAACTCACATGATTTTCGCGTGTTACACACGCTTTTTCAACAGTTTACACGTGTAGATTTTGTCACACGGCATGTACACGCTCTTCAGAACTTCACACGCCATTACACCCTTTTTCGTTGTTTACGTCTTTGGTTATTAGCGAGTTTTTCGTGATCCTCTGGACTTTTCCACGGGTGCGTCTTTTTACCACAGAACACCACTGAATACCACAGAACACCGCAGAATACCACAGAAAACCATGAAAATACCACAGAACACCTAAATTCCTATTAGATTTGATTAAATATGGAAGAAAAATTTACTTTTAAAAGAATTTCAATTTTTTATACAGTAGAACTGACATTTAGTGTTATTTTCGGAAACAAACACGTACTATAAATTTCTGTCTCTTACTGATTCATATTTCATCTGCATTTATAAAAAAAAACAGATACTTTAAAAAAAAAATCAGTGAGCACCATATTTTACATCAGATATTCTCATAAATTTATAAAATTTCCTTTTGAAAAATGGTTATTTCAATGACACCTTGTTTATAAATATGTGAAGTGATAATGAGTTTATCTTACATGAAATCTATATTTTTCAAACTATGCAATATAAAGCAATTATTTACACAATCAAATGCATTGACATTTTCATTACCTTAATTTTCAATATTTTCATTATTTTTTATATTATTTTTTTAACTTTTCATTTATTTATTTCATCTTTTCATGTCAGAAGCGTAATACATTAAATAAATAGCACTTTAAGCAATATTTTTTCAAGAAGTACAAATTATTCAGTAAATTATTTTGTAATTGGGATAAAATATTCAAAAACAAGAGTGGACCCTAATAGATGTCTCGCCCGTCCCTGCTTGTCGCTAAAACAGTCATGCACTACTCAAGAGCAACCTACAAGCCAAATATTTTTACCATTCCACTTACAGTAATTAAGAAACTATTCTAATCAGAAACACTCAACTTTGTTCACTAGACCATGAAATTGAGGTCAAGGTCAAAAGCCATATGGCAGACTGACATGTACTAACCAAAACCAAGCTATATACCAAATATCATTGACCTATGGCTTGTAGTTATTGAGAAACAGACTTAAGCAAA
>MJUU01032466.1:154703-174492 GCA_002080025.1 Modiolus philippinarum
GCAGGGAACGCGAAATTAAAACCCGGGCTTAAGCTTGTGCCAACAAACATCATACTAAAATTTGATAACAATCCGTTCACTAGAACTAAAGTTATGCTGTCCACAGACGCCGACGCCGACGCCGACGCGGACGCCAGCGCCATACCATAATACGACCGCAAAATTTTTGCGGTCGTATAAAAATGACAGAACGGAACAGATAATTTTCTGGAAATATTTCAAATTAACTAAAATTTTAAGGAAATGGTAAACCACCATAGACCCCCCTTCTTATAGTAAAGACTTATGATAACCTTCAAAATAGTAAACGTGACGCCAAAATCAAATGGGTAGGCAAGTCTGATTTTTATCAAAATGTTTTTGTGTTGGTGTTTTCATGGCATGTCTGGTAATCTGTCTTATATATATTACCTCTTATATTCCAAGGTACTGTATCTTTTTGAACTTCCTTCAAAAGGTCTATTTGCTTCTGTTTCTCATCACAGTCTTCTTGAAGGCTAACACAAGCCTGGGTGAGTGTTTCTATTTTTTTGGTCTTTTCATCACGATCCTTTTTCAACCGCTTTTCAAGTAACCTTGCCTTCTCATTATATGACCGCTTCAAATAATCATGAGATATTTTAAGTCTTTGTACTTCCTTTTTCATTTCTTCCTGTAGATGATTATGTGATCTTTTTACTGACTGTTTAAGATCTTGGATTTCTTTCTTTGATATTTCAATTTCAAGCATTATTTCTTTGTTGGACTGATCCAGTGTCTTTACCTTAAGGTTTTGACATTCAAGTGCCATTTGGGTTCCTCCTAATCTGCCCACTGCCTACAAGTGTAAATAAAGGGCTTAATACAAAGTAATATTAATGAGATGGGAGTAGTCTGAAAATACAGCTAATCCTTTTGCCAGAGAGTAGCAATTAAATTTCGAAAATCATTAAATTAAAAATTTTAAAAATTAAACCCCTATCTACCTTGCCTTTTTTCAAAATTAAATGTCTGAGAACCAAAGAATTAATTTTACATGGCCTAAAGATCCTCCTCTCATATGACTTATACCAAAACTTTTATTAATATTCACCGTACCTTTTTCCACAATGTTTGGAAAACTGTATACATTATGATGAACATTAAGTTGAAAGAATTACCTCCCATGCCAAATATTCGACTTTCATCCATTTTATTATTTTAAGATACAATTAAAAACCTGGAAATTTTAATGCAGGCATTATACGGGATGTTTTATTAAAGAAGTGTATTTTCATGATAAGATATATATTTTATTGCTATTTATGATTAATATTATTAATCTTGTGTTTTATTCATACCAATCAAGAAGAGTAATTTCTATGTGAAAAGGAATTATCTTCCCCTACCCTATGTCTAACCCTTAAGTAACAAGACCTGTGGGCGAATGGCAGCCAGAAAACCCATACTCATAGAACCCCGAATCAGTATGTGCAAGTTTACACATTACAAGTCTGGACATGATATTATTAAAAAAAAAATGGAAGAATGTGTCCATGGGACACGGATGCCCCCGCCTCCTTGCAATCGAAACCCTTAAATATTAAAGGCATAACTATGTGCAATATATATATATCAAATATTATAAAAAAGGATCTTTCTCCTGTGATAAATAGGCACTGGAACTGGTTTGGTTTTGATATAATGTGTAGTTCCAACAAATAATCTGAGAAACAGTCTTATATGTAATACTTATCTATTTTTAGCAACTGTGACCTTGACCTTGGGGGTATCAACACTAAAATCTATGGGATTATGTCTATAGTGATAAGTAAGCAAGTGACCAAGTTTGGTTTTGATCAGATGCAGAATACGCAAGTAATTGTTCAGAAACCAAAATTTTATTGAAATTTTAGTCTATTTTTAGCAACTGTGACCTTGACCTTGGTGCTACCATCCTGGAAATCAATAGGCATTTGTATTGGGTGATAAGCAAGCACGTGACCAAGTTTGGATTTGATCCGATGTAGTATACTCAAGTTATCATCCGGAAACCAATTTTATTGAAATTTTAGTCTATTTTTATCTACTGTGGCCTTGACCTTGGGGGTACCAACCAGGAAATTGATAGAGTTCCGTCATGGGTTATAAGCAAGCATGTGACCAAGTTTGGTTTTGATCCGATGTAGTATACTCAAACTATCATCCGGAAACCAAAATTTTATTGAAATTTTAGTCTATTTTTAGCAACTGTGACCTTGACCTTTGGGGTACCAACCCGGAAATCTATAGGGTTCTGTCTTCGGTGATAAGTAAGCATGTGACCAAGTTTGGTTTTGATCCGATGTAGTATACTCAAGTTATCATCCGGAAACCAAAATTTTATTGAAATTTTAGTCTATTTTTAGCAACTGTGACCTTGACCTTGGGGGTACCAACACGGAAATCAATAGGGTTCTGTCTTGGGTGATAAGCAAGCATGTGACCAAATTTGGTTTTAATCCGATGCAGGATACTCAAGTTATCATCCGGAAACCAAAATTTTATTGAAATTTTAGTCTATTTTTAGCAACTGTGACCTTGACCTTGGGGGTACCAACCCGGAAATCGATAGGGTACCGTCTTGGGTGATAAGCAAGCATGTGACCAAATTTGGTTTTGATCCGATGCAGGATACTCAAGTTATCATCCGGAAACCAAAATTTTATTGAAATTTTAGTCTATTTTTAGCAACTGTGACCTTGACCTTGGGGGTACCAATCTGGAAATCTATAGGGTTCTGTCTTTGGTGATAAGTAAGCATGTGACCAAGTTTGGTTTTGATCCAATGCAGGATACGCTGGTTATCATCCGGAAACCAAAATTTTATTGAAATTTTAGTCTATTTTTAGCAACTGTGACCTTGACCTTGGGGGTACCGACCTGCAAATCGATAGGGTTCTGTCTTGGGTGATATTGACCAAGTTTGGTTTTGATCCGATGCAGGATACTCAAGTTATCATCCGGAAACCAAAAAGATGGACGTACGGACGTACGGATCAGGGTAAACCTTAATGCCCCCGACCGCCTAGCGGCGGGGCATAAAAATAAATAGAATGTAGTATTCAACTCTTGAAAATGTATCACACATTATAACAAAGCTATACAAACCTTGTGATACCGCCGTGCGCGGTCCCGGCTTATGAATAGGCCCGCAGCATCCTCTGAGCTTAGAGTATGAGTCTTCCTAACAGAGGACCCCGAGGGAACCCCGGGATATAGAAATAGTACCTAGTATCTCCGGCTTGCGGGGCGTGACCCCTCCTAAACGGAGGCTGACCCCGAGGGTCCCGGGATATAGAAATAGGACCCATTCCGTGGTTGTGCGGGATTAATAAATACACAACCCATCTTTCGGATGGGATGTAAACTCAGGTCCAAGTGTTGGAAGAAATGCCACGCTTCCTGCACGTTAAAGAACCCTTGTAGCAAGCTCTTTTTTGGGTGGTCCGTAGGTGATCGGCTACAAGGCTAAATTCCCCGTCCTTGACGATTTCACCCTACTTTTTCCAGTGGCAGTCAGAATTTCCCGTCCCAATGGCCCTTTCCATACCCCAAAGTTATCATTTATTAACAAACTTGTTCTCGTCTTGATATAGCTGAAATATTGCTGAGTAGACGTTAAACAATAATCAATCAATCAATCAATCAATCAAACCTCGTGATAAAATTACATGTTTGCATCATTAATAAAGGGCTACGCCGAGCGCAGCATGATACGACCGCAGCATGTCGACCACTGAAATTTGAACAAGTGTAATTGAAAGTGAGTGTGGACATACTAAAGAGCTTGACACAAAAATTACATGGAAACAATTAGGAGATTGACCCAGTAATTAGCTGGACATAAACTAGGGAAAATGAAAATTATCTCTTATGATTCCTTATGGTTCCTCCTTGACCCCTTCTAGCTCAAAAACAGTAAGAGCTTATGCAGAATCCATTGACAAACTACTGAAAGCTTATATCAAGAGGAATCCAAAGAAAATAAAGGGCTACGCTGAGCGCTGTATGATACGACCGCAGCATGTTGACCACTGAAATTTTAACAAGTGTAAACTAAAATGAATGTGGACACAGTAATTTGCTGGACACAATAAGGACATTGACACTTTAAAACTGGTCACAAACTAGTGAAAATAAAAATTAGCCCTTTTAATCCCTTATTTATCGGATATCGTATATATGTAAGAGCTAAGCAAAATCTGTTGACTACCAACTAAAAGCTTACATCAACAGAAATCAAAGGAAAAAACTCGGATTGAAATAAAAAAAAAAAAAAGATTTCACATATTTTGAAATACATGTATTGCAAGTTGGCCTTTTTGACCCCTTATAGCTTGGAAACCGTAAGAGCAATGCAAATCTATTGCCATACTTTCTAAAAATTGCAATTTTGGCCCCTTTGACCTCTTATAACTCAGAGACGGTAAGATCTGTGCCAAATCTGTTGACACAATGCTGAAAGCCTACAATGAGAGGAATCTAAAGAAAAAAATCTAAATGGCACCAGGGTGCACAAGTCGAGTTGCAACTTCAAATAATATGTGACCAAGTTAATGTGAAGACCCGAATATTTCTAAAATTGTCTATTTATTTTCTTTCCTACCTAATATCCAAAATTCTAAGAATTCAAGAAGGTCTATATTCTAGTTTCATGTCTTGACATTTCAATATATAAATCTGTTTTTAGTCACTGTGACCTTCACTGACCTTGACCTTTGACCTACTCCCTCCAAAATCAATAGGGTTCCTCCCCTCTTGATAACCAACAATATATGCAAGTTTCATTTCAATAGGATGTAAACTTTTTGAGTTATCATCCGGAAACCAAATTTTTCTGAAATTTTCAGTCTATTTTCGGTCACCGTGACCTTGACCTTTGACCTACTTTCTCCAAAATCAATAGGGTTCCTCCCCTTCTGGTACCAAACAACATATCCAAGTTTCATTTCAATTGGATGTAAACTTTTTGAGTTATCATCTGGAAACCAAAATTTTCTCAAATTTTCAGTCTATTTTCGGTCACCGTGACCTTGACCTTTGACCTACTTTTTCCAATATCAATAGGGTTTCTCCCCTCCTGATAACCAACAATATCCCCAAGATTCATTTCAATTGGATATATAACTTTTTGAGTTATCATCTGGAAACCAAATTTGTCTCAAAGTTTCAGTCTATTTTTGGTCACTGTGACCTTGACCTTTGACCTACTTCCTCCAAAATCAAAAGGGTTCCTTATCTCCTGGTAAACAACAATATATGCAAGTTTCATTTCAATAGGATGTAAACTTTTGAGTTTTCATCTGGAAACCAAATTTTTCTCAAATTTTCAGTCTATTTTCGGTCACTGTGACCTTGACCTTTGACCTACTTTCTTCAAAATCAATAGGGTTCCTCCCCTCCTGGTAACTAACAACATATAGCTTCATTTCAATTGGATCTAAAGTTTTTGAGTTATCATCCGGAAACCAAAATTGTCTCAAATTTTCAGTCTATTTTCGGTCACCGTGACCTTGACCTTTCTCCAAAATCAATAGGGTTCCCCCCTCCTGGTACCCAACAATATATCCAAGTTTCATTTCATTTAGATGTAAACTTTTTGAGTTATCATCTTGAAACCAATGTTTGACGCACGCCCGCCCGCCCGCAACACCAAACCAATAGCCGAGTTCAACTTCCTTGCACTCGGCTAAAAAATCCCATTGAAATCAGATGAAATATAAACATTTTAGTAATCCGCATGTTTGCAATTTTGGTCCCGTTTGGACCCCTCATAGCTTGGAAAGGATACAAATTGTACAAAATATGATGGTGCAGGGCTAAGTAAATTTGTCAATTTAAGGAATCCATTGCAAAAAACTGCATCAAAATCAGAATAAAAATAAAAAAATTAAAATTTTTGAAATTTGCCCCTTTTGGACCCAATTTATCTTGTGAACGGTATAATTTTTTTGCCACATGAATTCAGTTGGCATACCACAGATAGGAAATTTTCTCAGGAGTACACTGGAAGAAACACCATTAAAATCAGATAAATACTAAACATTCTACAGTCAAATTTGGGAAAACACCCAATTTAACCCTTTTTTGCCCCTAATTGTGAAATGGGTGGGGCCAAAAACTAAAGAAAACAAGAGCTGTCGCCGAATGGCAGCCAAAGATACCCCCCGCTTATTGAACCCTGAATCGATATGGTAAGTGCAAAATTAAGTTGGTGTGGACACAATACAGGTGCGGACACAGTACAAGTGTGGACACAATTACAAGTATGGACACAATGATAAAATCTACAAGAAAACCCTTTTCCTAAGGGTTCCAATGAAAACACTCTGTCTAAATCAGACAAATATAAAATTCGCCTTTTTCAGCCTATTTGACATTTTACACATCTACACATAGTGTTCCTCCTTTGTCTAAAGTTTCATTCAAATCCTTCAAGTGGTTTAAGAGGAAGTGCGCTTACGAGGTAACCCATACATGGGGAATCAACGAAAAGTCAAAGTCCAATTATCTCCCCTTCCTGGTTTTGGCCAATAATTATATTTCTTCATGCACATCTCCATATAGTGTCCTTCCTTTGTGTAAAGTTTCATCAAAATCCTTCGAGTGGTTTAAGAGGAGTTGCGATTACAAGGCAACCCATAAATAGGGAATCAATGAAAAGTCAAAGTCGAATTATCTCCCCTTCCTGGTTTCGGACAATAATTATATTCCTTCATGCACATCTCCATATAGTGTCCTTCCTTTGTGTAAAGTTTCATCAAAATCCTTCAAGTGGTTTAAGAGGAGCTGCGCTTACGAGAAGTGTGAACAGACGGACGGACAGACGGACAGACAGACAGACAGGGTGGTTCCTATATACCCCCCCCCAAAAACTTTGTTTGCGGGGGGTATAAAAAAGGTTTCTCAAGAATGTTCCAAGAAACATCATACTGAAATTTGAAAACAATCCGTCTACTAGAACCAAAGTTATGCTGTCCACAGGCACGAAAATACATGTACCTAATTTAACCCCTTTTTGCCTCTTTTTCAAAAGCTGGTGGGGCAGGGAATGCAAAATTAAACCCCGGGCTTAAGCATGTGACAACAAACATCATACTAAAACATACCTGCCAAGTGACCCGCATTTGCTGGGTCACAACCGCAAAAAAATACCTTCACCCACCAGTAAGCATGACCTGCTACGGGTGACCGTTTTCACCCGCAAAATTGACGAAGTGAAATTGTCGTGCATGTTCGTTTACTGATTTGTGTCAATCAACTCAAGTAGCATTCTGACAGGTAAACGAGTTAATTAGACTGTTTAATTAGTGTTGATTAGGGCAATTATTAGGACAGGTGTTGTTTATAGTAGTTATCAATAAGCACTGGCTACGATTACAAAGAATCTACACAATTTTCTTATATGAAAATGTTTATAAATATCGCTAATTACCTCCCTTGAATAATTTTCAATTTTATAAAAAATGGCCATAAGATTTTGATGTTGACAATAATAAATACCCCAACTTACTGAAATATCTTAAAAAACATTTTAGTTTTTGTTTTAAATAGTATCTTGGATATTTTCTCCACAGATTTTATTTTGATGAAGTTAAAAATAAATGATTATAGCTGTTTAATCAATTTCTAATGAAATTACATAGTGCCTTTGCAACTTAATGCTTTCCTCAGATATATAATATGCATGAAAGTTCATTAAAACAAAATTAATGCAGAAAAATACTGCTCTGAGTGTTGATATAGACCATAGAACACCTGAGATCCAGCATTAATTGACAAAATCTGATTGCCTTGCATATTCTTGGTATTTGTTATCAATTGTATGAAGCAGAGTTAAACTTTGAAAATATGCCGTCACGCGCTATGACCCAACATCTGAATGCACAATGTTGGGTCATGACCCACCACAGTACTTTTGGAGGTTGGCAGAAAGCTAAAATTTGATAACTATCGGTTGACTAGAACCAAAGTTATGTTGTCCACAGACGCCGACGCCAGCGCAATACCATAATACGACCACAAAATTTTTGCGGTCGTATAAAAATTAAATTGCAAATAAAGGGCTTAGCGCCGAGCGCAGCATGATACGACCGCAGCATGTCGAACACTGAAATTTGAACAAGTGTAAACTAAAATGAATGAGGACACAGTAATTAGCTGGACACAATAAGGAACTTGACGCATAAATTAACTGGACACAACCTAGTGAAAATAAAAATTAACCCTTTTAATCCCTTCTTACTAGGATATTGTAAGAGCTTAGAAATTCTGTTGATTACCATCAAGAGAAATCAAAAGAAAAAACAAGTTGAAATCAAATGAAAAATAAAGATTTCACATATTCTGAAATATTGCAATTTGGCCCCTTTGACCCATTATAGCTTGGAAACCGAAGAGCAACGCAAAATATACTGCCATATTACTGAAAGCTTACAATGAGAACAATCAAAAGACAAGAAGCTCTCAAGAGCCTGTATCGCTCACCTGGACCATGGCCAATCTTCAAATAAACTTATATGTTAAAGGGTCTCATTTTCAAACTATGTAAATAAACATTTATGTTATATGATCCAACCATAACTTATTTTCCCTATTGCATGCCATCTTGGATACGGGATGGATCTGCAGGACACAATTTTAAAGAAAATTAAGTGTAAATGTGCCAAAGTTTATTTCCAACTGGCCAAATGGTTTTAAAGAAGATCTTTGAATGTACTCCTATATGAAACTTAATGTTTCCCATTGGTAGCCAATTTGCATAAGGTGCAGACTTGAAGGACATCTCCCCTGCGAGATGAAATTCATGACCTTATGAACTATCATGAATGATTCATGAATATACATGAAAGTTCATTATAATTCATGTATGAATGTTCATGAATTTAATTCATGAATTATTCATAAAAGTATTTTATGAATGTTCATGAAGTTCTGATGAATCATGGGTTGTTCATAAAATTCATGAGTTATTCATAAAAGTATTTTATGAATGTTCATGAAATTTTGATGAATCATGAGTAAATCATTAAAATTCATGAACTATTCATAAATATTTTTAGTAAAAGCAGCCATGTTGTTTGGTTTTCAGACTCCTCTGATACAATTTTGAAACTACATAACCTGGTGGTGATCCAGGCCAAGTTTGGTTTAAATTGGTCCAGTAGTTTCAGAGGAGAAGATTTTTGAAAACAAAGTTTACAACGGACGACAGACGACGGACAACGTATGGACGGACGGACGGACGACGGACGCCAAGTGATGGCAAAAGCTCACCCTGGCATAGCCAGGTGAGCTAATAAAACTCCCATCAAAATCTAATGAAAAATAAAGATTTCACATATTTCTAATAATTGCAATTTTGGCCCCCTTTGACCCCTTATAGCTCTGAAATGGTAAGAGGTACGCCAAATCAGTTGCAATACCTCTGAAAGCTTACAATGAGAGGAATCCAAAGAAAAAAAATTCTATCAAAATCTAATGAAAAATAAAGATTTCACATATTTCTAATAATTGCAATTTTGGCCAATTTGACCCCTTATAGCTCGGAAACAGTAAGAGCTATGTCAAATCCGCTGACATACTTCTGAAAGCCTACAATGAGAGGAATCCAAAGAAAAAAATCCCATCAAAATCTGACGAAAAATAAACATTTCACATATTTCTAATAATTGCAATTTTGGCCCCCTTTGACCGCTTATGGCTCTGAAACGGTAAGAGGTACGCCATATCAGTTGCAATACCTCTGAAAGCTTGCAATAAGAGGAATCCAAAGAAAAAAATCCCATCAAAATCTGATGTAAAATAAAGATTTTACACATTTCTAAAAATTGCAATTTTGGCCCCTTTGACCCCTAATAGCTCGGAAATGGTAAGAGCTATGCCAAATCAGTTGACATACCGCTAAAAGCCTACAATGGAATCTAAAGAAAAAAATCCCATTGAAATCAGATGAAAAATAAAAATTTTAAGGTAATCCGCATGTTTGCAATTTTTGAACCCTTGGGCCCCTAATAGTCTGGAAAAGAAACAAGTTATCAAAAATCTAATGGTGCAGTGCTATGTTAGTTTTTCATAAGGAATCCATTGTAAAAAATTGCATCAAAATCGGACTAAAAATAAAAAAAAAAATAAAATTTTTGAAATTCCCCCTTTTGGGTCCCATTTATCTCGTGAACGGTACATGCCACGTGAAATCCGTTGACATACAACTGATTGGAAATTTCTTCAGGAGGACACTGAATGAAACCCCATTAACATCCGATAAATAATAAAGATTCTACAGTCAAATATATGAAAACATCAAATTTAACCCTTTTTGGCCCCTTTTTTAAAAACGGCTGGGGCCACATGGACCAAAACTAAGCCAAGCCTTCCTTTTGTGCCAAGGAACATAAAAGTGTCTACAGACGACGACGACAACAACGACGACGACAACGACAGCACCATACCATTATACGACCACAAAAATTTTTGTGGTCGTATAAAAATTAAATGAGTTGTTTACAGGAAGTAGTATCCTGACAGGTCTAAAAATGTAACCAAAATATGGCATGAATTATAAATCTTGTGATAACATTTCGAGTTTGTGTCATTTACCATTGCGGCGATAAGCTTGACGAAAAGATGCTCTATAATGCAATAAAGGGCTACGCCGAGCGCAGCATGATACGACCGCAGCATGTCGTCCACTGAAATTTGAAAAAGTGTAATTTAAAGTGAGTATAGACATAGGAGAGCTTGACACAATAATTAGATGGACGCAATAAGGAGATTGACCAAGTAGTTAGCTGGACACAAACTAGGGAAAATAAAAATTAGCCCTAATGACTCCTTATGATTCCTCTTTGACCCTCTATAGCTCAGAAATGATAAGAGCTACGCCCAATCCATTGACATAATGCTGAAAGCTTATATCAAGAGGAATCCAAAGAAAAAAATCCCATCGAAATCTGATGAAAAACTAGAGGTACAGTGGTCCACTGGGCCACAAATGAATACCCCCGCATGCCCAATATAATAAGAAGTTTAAATAAAAGGCTGATCTTTAAAGTCAACTGCGTCTTTTAATGTTATTCAAAAAACTTAATTAAGGCTAAGTATCAACATACCAATGTATCGGTAAACAGGAAGTAGTAGCGCAACAGACCTGAAAATAGCTTACACGGTACAACTCATCATCATGAAGCTCCAGACCAAATATGAAATCATTTCCACTTTTGGAAGAAGAGAAAACTTTGACGAAAAATTTTCATTAGTGGTGGTATATGAAACTAAGTATTAATGTATCTGCAAACAGGAAGTAGTAGCGCCACAAACTTGAAAATAGCTTACACGGTACAACTCTTCATTATGAAGGTTGAGAATAAATATTAAATCATTTCCACATACAGAAGCAAAGAAAACTTTGACGAAAATTTTCATTAGTAGTGGTATATATAACTAAGTATCAATGTATCGGTAAACAGGAAGTAATAGCGCAACAAACCTGAAAATAGCTTACACGGTACAACTCATCTATATGAAGCTTGAGACTAAATATTAAATCATTTCCACTTATAAAAGCAGAGAAAACTTTGACGAAAATTTTCATTAGTAGTGGTACAGTATATATAACTAAGTATCAACAAACCAATGTATCGGTAAACAGGAAGTAGTAGCGCAACAAACCTGAAAATGGCTTCCACGGTACAACTCATCATCATGAAGCTCCAGACCAAATATGAAATCATTTCCACTTTTGGAAGAAGAGAAAACTTTGACGAAAAATTTTCATTAGTAGTGGTATATGAAACTAAGTATTAATGTATCGGCAAAGAGGAAGTAGTAGCGCCACAAACATGAAAATATCACACTGTACAACTCATAATTTGGAAGCCTAATGCTGAATATCAAATCATTCCCACCTGCAGAAGCCAAGAAAACGTTGACAGTAAAAGTGTAACGGACGGACGGAATGACGGACGGACGGACACCACCATCACTATATACCCTCCGCTTTTACAAAGCGAAGGTATAATAAAATTTTTTGGTAATCTGTAAATTTACGATTTTGGCCCCCTTCGGCCCCTCATAGCTCGGGAACGGCAAGAGCTACGTCAAATCCGTTGAATACTACTGAAAGCTTACATCAAGTAGAATCCAAAGAAAAAAATCCCATCGAAATCCGACGAAAAATAATGTTTTTAAGTTATCTGTAAATTTACGATTTTGGCCCCCTTCGGTCCCTCATAGCTCGGAAACGGTAAGAGCTACGCCAAATCCGCTGACATATAACTGAAAGCTTACATAAAGAGGAATCAAAGAATAAAATCCCATAGAAATTCGATGAAAAATAAACATTTTAGGTTATCTGTAAATTTACGATTTTGGCCCCCTTCGGCCCCTCATAGCTGGGTAAGGAAACAAGTTACCAAAAATCTAATAGTAGAGCGCTACGATAATTTTTCATTAGGAATCCTTTTGAAAAAATTGCATCAAAATCGGACTAAAAATAAAAAAATGAAATTTTTGAAATTCGCCCCTTTTGGGCCCCAGTTATCTCGTGAACGGTACATGCCACGTGAAATCCGTTGGCATACTCCAGATTGGAAATTTTCTAAGGAGTTTACTGAAAGAAACCCCATCAAAATCCGATAAATAATAAAGATTCTATAGTCAAATATGTGAAAACAACCAATTTAACCCCTTTTGACCCTTTTTTCTAAAACGGGCGGGCCCAGGAACATAAAATTATAGCCCGGGCTAAAGCATGTGCCAAGAAACATCATACTAAAATTTGAAAATGATCTGTTCACTGGAACCAAAGTTATGCTGTCCACAGACACAAAAATACCCAATTTTACCCCTTTTCTAAAACGGGTGGGGCCATAAACCCGAAATTAAAACCCGGGATAGCCATTATGCCAAGAAACCACATACTGAAATTTGAAGATGATCCGTCCACTAGAAACAAAGTTATGCTGGCCACAGACTCCGACGCCGACGACTGCGCCTAACATAATACGACCGCAAAATTTTTGCGGTCGTATAAAAAGTGACTAAGCGGATAAACAGGAAGTAGCATCTTGACAGCTCTGAAAATGCATCCAACAATATGGCATGACTATATAGCTTGTAACATTGTATCATTTACTTGAAAGACAAGAGCTTGACAAACCAGAGGCTCACCTGTGAGCCTGTATTGCTCACCTGGTGGCTATTGATCAAATAAGATTTTCCCATACAGTTAAATGATTGATCTGAGGTGACAGTAGTAATATCTTTCATTTGGTAGATTACTGTCCTCTACTAAAGGCTCTCAGGAGCCTGTATCGCTCACCTGGCTTTCAGTTGCCACAATCAAGTTAACATTGTAATTAAGTTATACAGTTGAACTTATGGCGGGTTTCCTGGCTCAATAACGTATTATATTTGCAATACTTCAATGAACATACCAATATTCCTAAAGTTACACATATAACAAGTCCTTCTAAACTCCTGTCTTTTATTTGCCAATCAACCAATCAAGATTCTATAGAAATTTTATTGTATACCAATTTGTACTGCCTGAAGGGGTTTACCTTGATACTCCAGTAATGACAAATTGGTATACAAAAGAATTCTACAGAATCTTGATTGGTTGATTGACAAAGAAATTAAGATAGGAGTTTTGAAGGAGTTGTTATAGGTGTTACTTGAGGAATATTGGTATGTTCATTGAAGAATTGCAAATATAATACGTTATTGAGCCAGGAAATCCGCCATAAGTCTCTCAAACTTTGGTAGCTCGAACACCACGAATATCTTGAACTATATTTTAAGTCTGATCAAGTGTTACTCTGTTTTTTCTTGGGCTTTTTTAACAAAAACATTCTTGCAAAGGACCACTTTCGACACCAGTTTTGAAGTTTAGACATCATTTTGTCAACGACAATTTTTAACACCATATTTTTAAGTTACGACATCAATATCTATTTGAAAACCAAATTTCATTGAAATCGGACGATACTGAATTTCCCCGCCTTTTTTGGCTGCCAAAATGAAAATGGCAGTCAACAAACAATTTTCAACACCGGTTTTGAATTTAGAGACATCAATATAAACTTTGAAACCAAATTTCATTGAAATCGGACAATGTTGAATTCTCCTGCCTTTTTTGTTGGTAAGTTTTAAAATGGCGGTCAACGATCAAATTTTAACATCCTTTTTTAATTTGTGACATCAATAACCTTTTATGGTGGCCACTTTGAAAATGGCAGTCAACGAACAATTTTCAACACTGGTTTTGAAGTTGCAACATAAATATCCACTTGGAAACCAAATTTCATTGAAATCGGACTATGCTGAATTTAAGTCCCGCCTTTTTTAGGGGACAATTTGAAAATGGCCGTCAATGAACAATTTTCAAATCCTGTTTTGAAGTCACAACATCAATATCTGTTTGAAAATGGAGGTCAACGAACAATTTTTAACATCGGTTAAAAATTGTTCGTGAAAGTATAAGGAAACCAAATTTCATTGAAATCCAACAGTGTTGAATTTTTCTGCCTTTTTGGTGGCCATTTTGAAAATGGCAGTCAACAAACACTTTTCAACACTGTCACTGATTTTGAAGTCGCAACATCATATGAAAAAGAAAGGAGACAACATCCCATATCCAGGTTAAAACGACCCAAAACAAAGCATCTAGAGGTCACCGTACCGTCTTCAACACAGTGAGGAACCTCACACCATATAACAAGCCCTAAATGGCACCAAAAAGGTAAATCAAAGCTCCAATGGAGTTGAATCTCGACGCCCTGAAAATCTACACGTGGCAAAACTTCGTAGTCATCCACAGAACTGCTGCATAAGTCGGCATGTATCAAGTTATTCCATTAAACATGAAAATAATCGGATTGTGTGATTTCGCATGTCGATTTCATTGCTATAAATATATGTAATACACTGTCACAGGTAAACAAATGTTATTTTCATCTTTGACAAATTACTGCGCGACAGGTTCGTTGATCCGAGACACAATAAAAAAAAAGAGTAATTTGATAAACATGCAAATAAAACAACACCGTATTCAACTAAAAAATGAAGAAATATAACTTAAAAACACAATGTATATGATTTTTAAAGAAACTTGCACACTATATTTTATCGGAAGCACGAAGATCATCTATTAGAGCTGTTAATAGGCTTGACGCTTCACGTGATTTTTTATTGTCATATGAATATCTCTCCAGCCATTTCATGGCTTTGAGATAAAAAGTGAATAAATCAATGGAAACAAACCACATCCAATAACCAAAATATCAAGAAACTAAAATTTTATAAGAAGACAAGGACAATTATTAAGCCAATGACCAACATATTCCTGACTTGGGACAGGCGCAAAAATTGCCGTGGGTTAAACACACTTTCTTGGATCCAAACCCTCCCCCTTTGTGTGGTGAATGGCTAAAAAATAAATACACAAAAAGACTCACAGTAAAAATCAAACTAGAAAAAAGTCCAACTTATCAAGACGAGTACCCTTACAATGAAGTTCATAAAACATGAAGACAATACACACAGGTACTGTCCAGACAAATGCTCGCAGTTACTGACAGCTAGATAATAGTCCAGTCATTCTAGTGAAAAAATCACCATACCTCAAACAAATTGCAAAAGAAAATGTTTCAACCTTAAATCGCTCTTAATGGTATACTATGCGAAATATGAAAAGTTGCCATTAATCAGATATTGGGAAATTCTGTTTTTTGGGGCTATAAATGTGTTTTTAGTGAAAAATCGCTGAAAACTGGAAATTGAATAGTTAATCTTATTACTGCACAAAGGATGGATTTAAATCAGCTATAGAAATAATAAATGACGTTTTTAGAATCTTTTCAAACTGTAAGAGGTGACTTTAAATTGTAAATGGGATATTTTTTTAGGTTAAAAACTTGTTTTTTCATTGAAAATTGCTGAAAACTGGAAATACGTCATTATTCAGATATTATTCATTTTCACTGATTGATCCTTCCGGAAATCATTCAAATATAATCTGCTAATAAGTATCAGAAATTAAACAAGAAGTAGGTATCTTTAGATTAAAGTGAAGGTATGTTTTTAGTTTTGACCGCTAATTGAAGAGCAAATCAGGATATGCTTATCCTCGGTGTCTATTCACCTGTTCTAACCCCTTGCGGAGTTTATATGACAATGTCAAATATATCTAGTTTTTTCTTGATACTGCTTCAATAACGGGTATCAAATTATTGAATGACCGTGTACTATGCTTCCATATGCCTATAAAATGTATACATTATACACTGATAGAAACAAGATTGCTACGTGTAGCTATGTCCCCCGCCGCTGCAGTCAAGTCGATAAAGTCCGATTTCTCATGTAAAATTTTGCGAATCAAAATGGAGGCAGGATATCATCAACTGCATTAGGTGGCAAATAGCCAAGCAAAATTTCAGCGAAATCCCTTAATTGGATTATGACGAGATGTGTCCACAAAGTCTCCCTATGTTGTAGTATGCATTAAGTCGATAAAGTCCAATAACTCCCTTAAAATTTGTCAAATCAAAATGGCGATGTGATATGATCTAGTACATATGGCAACTATTAGAATGAATTCGGACAAGCAGTTTCTGAGGAGTTGCATCCACAAAATTTGCCATTCAGGGTTGGCAAAAAAGCGGGAAATACTCATATTTCCCAAGACGGTGGGAAATATTGGGAATTCCCGGGAAATACTGGTAATTCCCAGACAATATTGGGAAATATACTGTCAAATAATATAACTTCAAAACATTGTAGTTAAAAGTGCAACAATAGATCAAATATGTCTTAATGGATGTATACATAGGGAATTTCGTTTTTTTCCACTACCATATGACTATTTCAAATAATAAAGCAATAAAAGTCTTCCAATTTTCAGCATCAAACATCACTCCATTGAATGGTAATCATTGTATATACTTTGAAATGCATTTGCTTTGTATTAATGTTTTTATAAACAAGAATAAAATTCATAAAGGTACTAGTATTAGTCATAAATATTCATTTAACAACTAAAATTTGTCAAATGTGAGAGTGTTAATTACTAAAACAACATAAATGTCAACATTGGGCTTGGATATGTTTAATTTTTAAATACATCAAATGGATTCATAAAAGAATTTATTCATAACTACCTAGATTTTATAAATTAAAAACAAGATGTGTTTGTGAAACACTACATATGCCCCCAGATTCTACAGTAAAATATATGAAAATACACAATTTTACCCCTTTTTTGACCCCTATGACCTTGACCTTTGACCCTATTTTTTGCATATTTATGTTCCTATTGACAAGACCTATACACTTGCCAAGTATTAAAAGTCTATCTGACATAGTTCAAAAGTTGTTTATTACCATCAAAACACCAAATTTAACCCCTTTATTCTAAAACAGGTGAAACCCCTTTGGGCCTCTTGTTTATTGAAATGGTTTTAATTGTTAGAAGTATCTGTTTAAACATGCTTTAAGAAACTTACAGAAAAATACTGCATCAAGATCTGACAAAAAATTGAAAAATTCATTTTTTTCTATTTGTCCCCCTTTAGGCCTCTTGTTTCTCAAAAACGGTAAATGCTACCTCAAATCTGTTCACATATTCCAGTTGCGCAATTTTATTAGCAATAACATAAAACAAACCCCGTCTCAATACGATAAATAATAAGGACTCTACAGTCAAATATGTGAAAACAGCCAAATTCACCCCTTTTTAACCTCTGTGACCTTGACCTTTGACCTGACCTATCCTCTTGACTAGACCTATACACATGCCAAGTATCAAAAGTCTACCTTATATAGTTCAAAAGTTATAGCCAAGGTTAAAGTTTCGGACGCACAGACAAACAGCCAGACAGACAGGACAAAAACAATATGCCCCCCGATCCTTGATCTGGGGGCATAAAAATTGAATAAAACAAATAGTTAAGAGTATTTTTGTGTCAAAAGGACTTGATTTGAGTCATTTTTTTTCATATTTCCCAGTATTTCCCACTTTTTGAAAATAAGCAGTATATCCCAGGACGATAATTCCAGGTAATTACCAGTGGGAATTACCACCACTGGTATTTCTTGTCCAACCCTGTTGCCATTTTATAACAATGTGGAAATAATCAAAGTCCCATAACTCCCACAAAATTTGACGAATCAAAATGGCGATATGATATGATCTAGTACTAATGGTGGCTAACAATCCTGTAAAATTTGAATAAATTCTGACCAGCGATTTCTGAGGAGTCCACAAGATTTGCCATTGTATAACAATGTGGATATAATCAAAGTCCCATAACTCCCACAAAATTTGACGAATCAATATGGCCATGCGATATGATCTAGTACTAATGGTGGCTCACAATCCTGTAAAATTTGAATAAATTCTGACCAATGGTTTATGCGGAGTTTCGTCAACAAGATATGATCTAGTACTAATGGAGACTAACAATCCTGTAAAATTTGAATGAATTCTGACCAGTGGTTTCTGAGGAGTTGCGCCCACAAGATTTGCTATTGTATAACAATGTGGAAATAATCAAAGTCCCATAACTCCCACAAAATTTGACGAATCAAAATAGCGATGCGATATGATCTAGTAGTAATGGTGATGAACAATCCTGTACAATTTGAATAAATTCTGACCATCGGTTTCTGAGGAGTTGCCCCCACAAAAAACGTGACACACACCGACACATGGACGCAGACCATTACCATGTCCCTCCATCGCGTTGCGGCGAGGGGACAAAAAATCTTTTTATTTTTACACAAATCGAACTAACCAACTGACAATTCAATCATCAAGTTCAATATCCTCATGTAACATTGTCGAAGAGTTTTGGCAATTCTTCCCGATACACTCAGAACAACTAGATGAACATTCTAATTCATGCTTTTTAAATGTACAACGCTTAATGTCAACCCAGATTTACATTTGCATCTCGTGATTTTTAATAATTCTTCGGGTGGCAAATCAGACTTAACTGGAAAACACTTATCATCTACTACAGTCCAACCCCAGTCGGTAAAGTTCATGTCCTTTTCTGTACCTACCCAGTGCTGTACTTGTAAATAGACACGATGACAATGAAGTCGGGGTCAACAACTGTTGAGCTATTAGCTACTCTGGTTGTAAACTTTCTGAATCGTAACAAATCTAACCCCTCATACTGCACACCACCATACAAAAAACAAATTGCTTCTTCGCCTGATGTTTCAATAGTTGTTTTGCAATCAGATGTGATAAACGTTTTTGCCTGCTGAATAAAATGCTCATCTGATCTTGCCTTTTTCAATGCTTGTCCATTACCTACGCCGAAAATTCTGGATGTGGTGTCACACCCAGAAATGCCGTGTACAAAAGGAAGAATTTGACAAGTTGTATCTCCAAGGACTGTCTTTGTTTTTGTAATGTTCCATACGAGCAATTTGTTGGTGAATGGTTTGATCTCAGAGTGAAATATGATATCATGAGAAAGGATGTTGGCATGGTAGCAAAGCAAAACAAGGAGATCCATATCTTCACCAGCTACTATGGTAGGCTGTGATTTAGCTGAATCCACAGCAGTTTGGACAATAAGAAGATCGGCATCTTCTTCAGACTTCACAGTGTTAAATCCATGACTTTGAAGATGGCCTGATAAAAGCTTAATGAAATTTTGCTTATTTTCAGTGTTACCTAGGAAAAGTTCTTTCTTAATTCGAAATGGAGTACAGTACAGGGAAAATCCAAGATTGCCGTTTTTGTGATCCCGAAGTGATCATTTTGTGATCCTGT
>MJUU01032467.1:6809-30681 GCA_002080025.1 Modiolus philippinarum
CCCCCCCCCCCCCCCCCTTCAGGTTAAATGGTCGGTCCCTAATCATAGATATTGGCCTTACGAGGAGATAAAATACGCATATCATAGATTTCAAAATAGAAAGGAGAGTACTCGAGTACCGATTTTACTAATCGATATTCGGATCGTCCGAGCGATACTCGAGTACTCGAGTACTCGTTGACATCCCTAGAACAAACATGTGCCATGCGGCCGCCTTAGGAAATATAACATTTAATAGCCAAAGCCGGAACCGGAGCGGCTCCGAAAAATTTCCGTAGGAGGGAATTTACAACCAACACTATGGAAATCTACATTGTAAAACAAAGCAATGGAACATAGCGCTTTTGTTGTTGTTCTTCATTATGCATTTTCGATCGAGAACAAAGCAGTTATACGTTTTCACATAATTATATGTAAAGACGGGACACATTTAATTTTTTTAGGAATTGCTTTGTTGAGGCAGGACGACATTTTCAGAATTTTTCACTGAACACTCCTTGCATTGCTAAACAGTGGTTTAATATAGATGATGCATTACTTTGAACACTTAACTGGCATCTTTTCAGACATAACTCGAAATTTGACTGATTAAACTAATCAACGCTGAAGTTAGGAAAAATCTGAAATTCTGATAATAATTCCATTATTCAACAATATCGGGCTAAATATTTAGTTTAAACTTGGTGTTTAAATACCAAATCATATACAAGTTATTCAACATTGATATGTATAACATGATTTTTTTTAATAATTTGCTGATGTGATGTTTTTTGCAAAAAAAATATTGGGGTAAGGTGGTATGTTACGGATGGACAGGTTTCTAGATTCAAGATTGAGGCTCTCCGATCATAGCTAATTTAGGGAGAATATTGATTTGCTTTAGGTGTAACTATTGTAGATTAAGTTAACCAAATTCGTGAAAAACGGTAGCCCATGAATATACATTTTCTATTTCGCAGTATTTTTCATTTATTTCTGCCCAGAGTCACTGGCAACGTTTAGTATTTTTCCATGAAAAATACATTGTACGTACTATTACCGGCATAAAAACATAAACATAACCCAATTTCTTATCGGAATACATTTGAAATATTAGCGTTGACCACAGAACATGAGGTCATAAGATAAGAAATCTAAATAAACAATAGTTCATTCAACGATTTCATAATCAAATTAACCATGGTATCATTTTGGTTGTTTGTATGTATATTACTGTTTCAGGCTCATATTTTAGGTAAGTAAATTGTGTCTTAATCGAACACATTATGAACAATTTCACGCAATTTAGAGATTTTACGTATAAATTTCAAGTAGTGTTACATAATCAACAAATAATATTTTAGAAACGTCTTGGCTGATATGTAGTAGTTATAACATTGCTTTATCTCCGAGTACGTAGCACGAATTTATAGCAATGTTATTAATTATTTGTAAAATAGTACTAAATCTTGTCAAAACTATCTGTATTGCTCTTATAAAGCTGTGATTTTTCATTCCTACAAAGTATAAACGATAAGACAACGATAGGACGAAATTATTGTTGCAAAGTTTCTGGATTAAAACAATTGTTTTTATACTAAAATATAAGTCCATACACTTTGCCATTTATCTCTATCATGTAAAACTGTTATTTGTTTAGACAAGGACGTATTATTTCATTATACGTCCTTGGATTAGAAAGAAAACTGTTGAGTTAAATTATCGCAAAAAGAGGGTTGTATGGAAATATGAAGCCCTGTATGGTGACAATTTTTATGGTTTTTATTGTAAAGATTCTGCACATTTTTTAGATAAAAGATAAAACTATTTTACAATTTTCTTTAAACCACGAATGTAATCAGCCTACCCTGAATCGTTTTCGACAGTTATTACGCAAGTCTTATAATATCAAAAGGTCTTACATATACTAGTGCGGTTGCCCAGCACAAAATTTACTGTTGAAAATACAATGCGCATACCGTGCATAAATTCTCTTCACATCGTAACGAGGAGATATTTAAGATGCAACGATAACCAAGTTTACAAAGGTATATGTAATTTTCAATTTTGTCCCTTCCACTGGAATATCACCGGTGTTATAAGATTTCTTTAAAATGTTTTCCATGAAAAATTGCATTATTTGAATGCATTATTTTCAAGTTTCAAGCTTTTTATGTGTCACTCAGATTGTAAATTCACCGATCCTTCCCCGTTTATTTGTCCACTCAGTTGGAAGTAATTCATTTCATTATCTATATGCTTAAAAATATGTCAAAACAACGGCAGTAGAATACTTAAGGAACAAAGCACTAGATTGCATCAATCAAAGTCCAGAGACAAGGCAAAAGTAAGAACAGCAGAAGACCAAACACACTACACACCCAAGCACAAAACATTATATACAACACTAAAAATAAAGCACTAACAGTGTGAACTCTCAAAAAAGCAAAGTGACACCAGGTGCTCCGGAAGGGCAAGCTTGCCCTGCCCTACATACAGCATCTGTCACGGTTAGTGAGAAATTTATGGTTTGGAAAATCTGTTTGGTGGCTGATCGGTAAATGCCATTTTCTGACTCGTAGAAAAAACCAATTTCAATTCATAGTACGCGTTAATTCTCAAACTCTCAAACAATACCAAGGTAAAACCGTGAAAAATTTCTGCAAATGACTATATTCAGACAATAACAAGGACAACTCGGTACCACAAGCATCACTAACGAAGACAAAACTAAATATACAAGACAACACAAAAACTGAAGCACTGACAGTGTGAACCCTACTAACAACCAAGGTTGACATGAATTTATGTAAGAATATACCTATAATAATGAAGTTGTTTGAAATTGTAGCATTATCAAAACCGGCACAGATAAAGGATCTAAAGAAAAGTCACCCGAGACCAGGCCATTTTATTATGTGGGATAACTCTCATAAATGTAGATGTGCATTTCATCTGTCCTGCCATACTGATATGGATTGTCATGATCACGGACCAAACTTCCGGTGCAGTTTTTCTTGCTGCGGAACACACTGCATTGAGGCTACCACTCACTATCATCGACATTATTTCAACTGTAAGTTTTTAGAGAATAAAATACAATTGTAGATATGTCAATAATAATTGATGAAATAACAGAATAGACATCAATTCATCAGTAAATTGACTTTTGTGGAATTAACATGAAACTTGATCCATTATCTTTCTCCTAATGGACTCTTGTGTCCAGTCCATTTCCACCTCTACAGTACGTAAATGATACGTTTATTCACCCGGTACATATTCCATTTTTAAGTTTTTCTGGTATTCATCGTACTACAATATGCTTCTCGCTCGCAGCTATGTCTGTATTCAAATCAGTATGAAATGAGCATTGGTTCTAAAGAACCTGCCATATATCCTTCCAGTAGATCTTGTGTCAGTTTGCTTCAAAAGTTTCAGGTGAGAAGATCAAAATATGTTTTTTCCCGACATAGTCCTATTACAAATAATGTCCCGTGTTGGCGGCCATGTTTGTTATGATCGGTCTCAGTTTAGTAATGTTTGACCCAATTTGCTTAAGCCGTTTTTTTTTTTAAAAAAAAAGATGATAAAATATGTTTTCCGTATTGGGGATTGATGTTAAATTATGTTCCGAGTACATCTTCAAACGAATACCGAAGCAACATCGAGGAAAGGAGGAATTCAAAAATCCAAAATCACGGCAATTCATACCCAACACGAATTGAGACAGCATGACAAAGACAAATAAACAAAAATGAACAAGAACGCCACAAACTAAAGCACTTGCAGTGTGAACCCTACAAAAACTTCAGGTGCCTCGGAAGGGTAAGCATGATCTGCTCCACGCGTGGCACTCGTCACACTGCCAGTGACGGAAAAGTCAAAACTCTTGATCCACCGAGCTGTCGTCCATACCCCTTTTTTGTCGGATAGAAAAACAGCAATACTTAATTGTTGTTGATCTCCAAACACCATCCCTGTTCAGAAGGTGGTACAAAGTTATCATGGTACAGCTATAGATTGCCATGGTCGTTTGAAACTTGTTGTCATATTGAGGGGTCATATTTCCCGTATTTCGTGAAAACTGGAAAATGTGTCGTGCAAGCAAATTTCTAATTTCAAGTTCGCTTCTTGTGAAAGGAAATCATAGGGAATTTTGTTTCTCGTTTTCGTGTTATTGAAAGTGTTGATGTTTTACCAAATCACTACAAAATGCATAAAACATTCAAACGCACCATCTTGTCATAACATCCATGGCAGTGCATATGATATAAATGCATTTTTGTCAAATGAATTCCAAGTCTATCTGTTTAAGAAAGACGTTTAATTTGTATAGAAAATGTAAATTATCAAATACACTTTCTTCGGCTAAGCGAAAATATGGAACATATCTTATATCAATGGCAGATCAAGGTTCCATTCAATATTTTTTTTGTCAACTTTCTACTTAAATTTAAATCTAAAATGTTACAAAAGGATTTCAAGCACTGGAATTTCCTTCGCCTTCAGATTACAATAAATGCTCAAGTTTACGGAAGTTAATTGATGAAACATGAAGAAAAGAATATTTGTAATTATGAGAAAATTTCTCATAATTATGAGATATTATTTCATAATTATGAGATAATTATTTCATAATTATGAGATAATGGCATAATTTTGATATGTTATCTCATAATTACGAGACATTATCTCATAATTACGAGATATTATCTCATGATTATGGGAAAATCGCAACACGAAGAAAAGAATATTTGTAATTATGAGAAAATATCTCATAATTACGACATAGAACCCCATAATTATGAGATAAGATCTCATAATTATGAGATATTTCATAATCATGAGATATTATCAGGTAGGTTGGAAAATATTTAAAATTCCTGGTTTTTTTTCAAAAAATTGCCCCCCTCTTTTCACAGAAAGTCTAAATCCATCACAGGTTGGTAAACCGCATTGTCCTGGCTTAGTACAGTCATTTCATGAGAAATTGGGATCAAGCTGGTCTTATAACCGTGACGAAAAATCACCCCTTCCATATTCAAGTGATTGCAGAAGAAAAGGCATTTTATACTTTTATTTAATACACATTTTTCTGTAACGAGAATGGTATTTTTTATCATTCTTTTTTAATTATTTCCATTGATGGTGTTATATATATATATGTACTTTTTTCTATAATTTCAGGACAAAGCGAGGAGGCAAAAGGTGCACTGGATTCATACATGAAATAAATCAACACAGTAATAATTTGATATTGCTTATAATTTGTAATTATATGTTTCTTGTTTTTATTTTGTATTGCAACAACCCTAAATGATTTTTGTTTGCAATTCAATAAATACTGTTTTCCTTTTTATAGAAAACTTATTTATTCTTCATAATCCGTACGATACCTGTGCGCTTCTCCACCCAACAAATTAAAGATTAAAAAATATAGATATGTAAAAGTACAGGGTTGTTTTTTTCTCATTCCTGTTAATAATAGTAATTAAATAAGAAAACAATCAGAAAAAATATCACGATCTATTGAAAATTAGTAGTGATTTCTGTATAGCTTCAGCACAAATTTAGCGTGTCGGTGCTGCCGGGTTTTTGACTTTTTGGGTCTATATAGTTTATAACTAAAACAGTAATTAGAATTAATTGTTTCTAATAACATTTCTTTCATACTAAGTAAAGATTTAAATGGTACTTTCTATGTTTAAAAAATGAAAATAAAATATTTTAAAAATTAAAAATTTGTCAAAATTTTCTTGATTCCTAAATTTAAAGTTACGTTACTGGTATCAGAGACATACAGACACATGTATGTATCTATATGTCTCTGCTACTACCTAAAAAGTGCCTCGGAGTTTTTCTGGTTCTCGAAAAATATCGGTTATACCTATCAAAAGATTTGTTTCCTACACCAAAAACTAAAACAGAGTATTAAAAAAAGGTTTTAGACGTAACTTACAATTCTTTACGTTATGGAGATATCGACAATATATTCTGCTTTCATCTGTTAAATTAGCTTTGAGACCTAGTGAGCGGAAAATTTTGCACACATACTGGCCTCTCATTGATACTGCCGATGTCTACTGAAATTTATGATGATTCTTGACCAAACCCTTCTGGGGGCCCAATCAAACTAGTTTAACCCCGCAGCAGCAGGTTTGCGCCTGTCCTAAGTCAGGAATTTATTAAGCCTTTGTATGTCTTATCTGTTTTCTACTTAGTTTACTTTATGTCTATAGGGGTCTAGGATGGTGTTTATTTCGCTGAACTTGATTACTCTTCATTTAAGGGGCCGACTCCGACCTGCCGTTGGGTGTGGGGTTTCCTCACCATTCATTGAAGATCTTATGGTAGCTTTGAGTTGTTATTACTCCCCTTTTGGTCGTTGTCTCTTTGACACATTCCCCGTTTCCGTTCCCTTTTTTACTAGAACTGAGGAAAGGAACCGATGATGTCGTTGTATCAATATTATTTTATGCTAATTTTGTACTGAATAATGTTTGTTGTTATACAAGTATTTTGTATTGCTACAACCCTAATGGGTTAATGGTTTGCAATTAAATAAATAAATTAAAAAAATAAAGGTAAAGGCGACTCTTGAAGACTTATAGCTTTGCCGAAAGACAGTTGCAAGTAAATCATAGCCATAGATACATTAACTTCGTAGAGACATTTAATGGCCTATGCAAACATATTCATTAGATTTTTACCCAATCATAATTTAACTTTTTATAACCTTTAAATGATTACGTTTTACCAGTAAGTAAACATCGCTTCTTAAGTAAAGACATTGGGGCGGAAACGCGAGAAATTCCTTATTTATGTGAATGGCATTTTATTTCTATAGATGCAACTCGTTTAAGTGCCTCTTGTATGTCAATAACAAACTGACTGCAATAAGAAGCACATTGATGCACTTAATCGAGTCGCATCTATTAGAAATTAAATGCCAATCACACAAATAAGGAATTTCTTGCGTCCCACTTCGGCCCCAGTGAAAGAATTAAGTCCCTACTCAGAATTATATATATTTTTCAAATTCTTTCAATTCTAAGGATTAAACACTCATTTTTAGGAAATCATCTATGTATAAACTCCGGCAGCTCACTCAAAAACATAATTAAGTCCGAATGACTTTATGTAAAGTTTGTGAGTGAGCTGCCGGAGTTTATACATACATAATTTCCTAAAAATCATTGTTTAATCCTTATAATTCCAATTTTGTAGGTTAATTACTGCGTGATCCATGTTAACAACGTCGTTATTTGTTGCACTATATTTTAGCGCGGCGGATTCATGCTGTTTGCTATTCATGACGTTGACCAATGAAAATGAACGTTACAATTACCTTTGTAAACTACTGGTATCAAGTTTGCGACAATACACAAATTAGATGTACATAATAAGTTTAGAAGTAGAACAATTATATAACTTAATTTTCAAGTAATATCAGATCATATCAGGAGTCCCTGTCTTCAGCTCTAATGACTTTTTATTATAAATAACAGATTACTTGACTTATTTGAGGATAAAATACACTATTCACAGTTTGGTTTCAGAAGGAATAGCAGAACTTCTGACAGTATATTTATTGTAAAAATTCTATTTAACAAATATATTAACAATGGAAAAAAACTCTATGGATGTTTCATAGACCTGAAGAAAGTCTTTGATTTTGTATGGAGAATTGGCCTTCTTTATAAGTTGATAAAGAATCCCAATATTGGATATAATTTGCATAATGCATTAAAAAATATGTATAAACAAACTGAAGCATCTGTGAAATCACAAGAATATACATCTAAATCTGTTGTAATCGACAGAGGTGTGAAGCAAGGGGATAACCTGATTTCTCTAATGACATGTCAAGTTTAAACCGGTTTTAAGCCGTAAGAAAAATTTTCTTTATTCAACGTATGTTGAATAAAGCCCCGTGCTATTTCCCGCAAAATCTATTCGGAATACGATTCTCGGTATTTATCTTGATCATTAGAGAAAAAGATTACACCACTTTATCCCGTTTATTACCATATTCAATCCACTCTCGATAGCTAAAATTAAAAAATTTTAAAATGCTCGGCAAGCCTCGCAATTAAAATTTTAAAATTTAACTATCTCTAGTGGATAAAATATGCTTGTGGTGTAATCTATATATCTCTAGTATTTAATATGTATATAAATGACCTTCCAAGTATATTTGATAAAGAATGTCATCCTGTTACACTTGAAAATAGGTCTTTCAATTGTCTTATGTTTGCAGATGACAAATTACTTCTGTCTGAATCTGCAGATGGACTACAAAAATCTTTAAATGAAATAAATAACTACTGTAAAACATTGCAACTTTCCATAAATACAAAGAAGACAAAAAAAAATGAAATATTTTTCAGCAATAAATTAACTAGATAACAAGCAGGAGTTTTTCATTGACGGAACAAAACTAGAAAAAGTATTGAAATATAAGTATTTGGGTAATATAATTGAAACATCTGTTAAATTTCATTCGTCTCATTCATAACTATCTAAAAAGGGCATTAAAGTTATGTTTTCTTTGTTTAAATATCTGTCTCCGATCGGAAACTTACAAATAAATATGTTAAAGAAATTATTTGAATCCTTAATTCAACCAATATTAACACATAGTGCAGACTTTGTTATAGAAAATAATAAAAGCTTCAAAGAGAGGAAAAAATAATTCGAACTTTGACTTGATATCATTAATAGATACTAGTTTTATAGAAAAGGTTAATTTAAGATTCTGCAAATACACTTTAGGTTTAAGTAAACAGTCTGTTAATATTGCTGCTCGAGCTGAATTAGCGCAGTATCCTGTAGATACATTTATTAAAGTACAGGCCATTAAATATTTGGCAAGACTTTCAAGTAATATCTATAACCCGTTACTAGCCGATGCCTTCTCTCTGTCTAAATCTTTGCATTCAATGGGCACATATACATGGTTTTCTTTTATAAATGAAGTATGTGTATCTAACAATATAGACTTAAATGAAATAACAAATACTGATTATAAAAAAGACAAATATAGTTTCACAAAGAAAATTAAACTAAATCTAAAAAGTATAATAATGAGAAATTATTCTTTGACAAATTAAATACAGCAACTGAAAGCAACAAAATTTTCTTGTATAGTAAAATAAAAACAAATTACTTTATTGAAGAATTTATTTTAAAATGGAATATGAAAATAGAAAAAAAATATGCAAAATTCGAACAATAGATAATTTTTTAGAAATTGAGAGAGGTAGGTATAAAAAAATCAAAAGAGAAAATAATTAATAGAATTTGTAAATACTGTAATTTAAATGAAATAGAAAATCAAACTCATTATTTTTTCACATGTCCGAAATATGAAAGGGAACGCAAAGAATTAAAAGTAAAATTTTCCCAGAATTTTACAAACTGAACAAAAATTTTCAGCTTAAAAACTTGATTTCGTCTTTTCAATGCATGCAGTATGTTGCTCCATTTATAAAAAAGTCATTAATACTTAGGAAAGTGGACTCCCAGACTGCATAAGTTTTTTGTATTTTGTCTATGCCATCAGCCCTCAGGGGCATAATTGTGCATTTGTGAATAAAGTTAACTGATAAAAGGAACCCAATTTAATTACTGGAAATGATGTAAATGAATTCATAATGAATATAACTTGTATTTTACATTTCTAAAAGAAAAACATTTTTTTTCATATTTCATAGATAGCTACTATATGTAACTCCAGTTTACTGAAACAATGAATCAAATGCTCCTGGTAAATGTTCGTATGCTATTCTCTGATAGAACCATGAAAATTGCATAAAGTATACAAATTTAATGAACGAAACCTGAGCTGCTTCTGCACTTTTCTGACAGTCCAGTCGGCCAGATCCTTTATAAAGGGAATAATACATGGCAAAATCCGTATCACATGCGGTATCATCCCGAGTTACAAATATCAGCCCGAGGGATGATATTGGTCGAGGGATGATACGGCATGTGATACGGATTTTGCCATGTAGTATACAGTTTATCATATATTTAAACAGAGGACTACTTAATCCCAAAATTACTGTCAAAAATTGGCAAGAGAAAATGCATGTATGAGGAAAATTTCAAAATGGACGGAAAGGACTGGAGGTGGTTGGAATAAAATCTACCATGTAAAGGAAAAAGGTTTGCTAGATGTTTTTTAACTGATCCTCACAAAAAAATTCATCCCCAAACAAATTTTTGTTACTCTCCGCAAAATTTTTTACCCCCCAAAAAAATTTTACCCCCCCCCCAAATTTTTTTACCCCGGCCCTCAATTTAAAAAAAAAGTCAAATTGAAAAAAAAATTGAAAAAGGGTATGCGTGGTATGATACAGGGCTAGCCATGCGATAAAGGGTGTGTGATAAAGGGTAAGCCATGCGATAAAGGGTATGCGATAAAGGGTATGACGTCATAGTGTGAATACGGAATGCACTGTATCACATATTCTATTACTAAACATATGATAAATACAGTTTAATACACGGGCATTTCCATATTGGCCTGGTTATCATCCCGAGACACACATATTGGCCCGAGACGAAGTCGAGGGATGCCCCAATGAGACCCCCTGTGGACAGTACGTAGGTATAAAGGACTTTATTATATACTTAGTAGAAATAAAAGCGTTTTTGCATGATCAATATGACCGGAAGTAAACTGTCCATAGAAAGGAAAATAATAGGTTATTTTATGCTCCTCGTGCATCTCAGACAAAATAAACGACTTCTGGTCCATATTGGCCTGGGCAAATAAACGACTTCCGATCCATATCGACCTGGCATTTCTAAACGTCGGAAGTATGTAGTAAAAAGTTTAATACATGTGCATTTCCATATTCCGCTTAACGTTTTGTTATCCCGCTTATCATTTTTGTTTTTTTCCAGATCACGCTTATTCACTATTTAGAAAATAGAGTAACATGTAAACAGTGATACGTTTTTTCCAGATAAAATGTTATTTTGATTGTGTAAGCCAAGTAAGCAGTTAACGCTAAGAAGAGAAGGCTTTGAATGTATTTGCATTTGAAATTAATATTAAACTAAATACCTAGCTGTCGATCATTTTGGACAAAACTCAGACACGATGAACATAATTGGAAAGCCGATTCTGAAGCCATCAAACCTATTAGCATACAAAGTTTCAGTGCCTGAATTTTTACAATTTTAGACTTCTTTTTATTCTGAGTGAATCAAGTGTTTACACCTTGCATACTGACATTAAACCTTGCAGACAGGGTTCTTGAAATTTTAAAGCCAGTCAAGGGCACCGTGATCTGTCCTAACAAGGAACGGCACTTCATCTAAAAATGCTTTATAGCAGACGCTATTGCAAGTAATTCACGACGAGTTACGTCATAATACAACGTTAAACGAATACCGAAGCAAGAACGAGAAAAGGGGGAATTCTAAAATCATAAATCCAAAATCACGGCAATTCACAGTCAGCACGAACTGAAGCAGTATGACAAAGACATAACAAATAAACAAAAATGAACAAGAACGTCACAAAACTAAAGCACTAGCAGTGTGAACCCCTATAAACTGAGGTATCATCAGGTGCTCCGGAAGGATAAGCATGATCTGCTCCACGCATGGCACCCGTCACACAGCCAGTTAAAATATGATGTTGAAATATCTGTTGGGTTGCTGATTGGTTATTGCCATTTTCTAACCCGTAGATAAACCAATTCAAATCCAGGGCATGCCGACAAATTCGAGGGAAAACGGACATTGCTAGTAGTCTCTTGTGATTTCATGTTTATGTCCGTATATTTAGTTCTTTCAGTTTCATTTTTCACAGTTGACTCAGTCCTGTTGCCAACTGAATTTTACTGTTGTTACGATCGTTTTTTTATTTATCACATTGGCTATAGGGGGAAGGTTTGGGCCCAATAAAACTAGTTTAACCCCGCCGCAGCAGGTTTGCGCCAGTCCTAAGTCAGGAATTTTATTAAGCCTTTGTGTGTCTTGTCTGTTTTCTAGTTAGTTCACTTTATGTCTATCGGAGTCTAGGAAGATGCTTATTTCGCTGAACTTGATTACTCTTTTATTTAGGGGCCAACTCCGACCTACCCTTGGATGTGGGGTTTCCTCACCGTTCATTGAAGATCTTATGGTGGCTTTGAGTTGTTATTGCTCCCCTTAGGGTCGTTGTCTCTTTGACACATTCCCCGTTTCCCTTCTTTTTCTTCTTCAATGATTTCATGCATAGCGTCACGCCAATTAGAAGTTTACAATGACCAGAGTGATATTACAGCCGTCAGAGGTCAATTGTGATAAATTGTTTCAAACTTTGTTATATTTATTGTCCTGTAAATTTATCTAAAATGATCCAGAAAATGTGCCATCATTCGAGTCTTTGATCACAAAATACCACAAATTTGTTGGCATGTGCATGTTACTTCTCTAACCCTCAAACAGCACCAACTGAAGGTGAAACTTTGAAAACCATGTTTACATCTCTTTTTGTATTTAGACAATTACAAGGATGAATCTGTGCCACAAACAATCAACGAAGACAAAACTAAAAAATAACAGGATGATATACAAGACAACACAGAAAACAAAAGCACTGACAGTGTGAATTCTCACTGAAAACCGAGAGTATCAACAGGCCTAGGTGTTCTGATGATACTCTCGGTTTCACTGCGTTCTTGTGTATTCCGGCATGCTTGTACTAAAATTAGTTGTCATGATCTCTTTGTCATCTTGTATTTCAGATAAATCAGCTCGTATTCCAAAGGAGCTGGCTTCGGTGTCTGATATTTTATTATTATATTGCGATGTAAATATTGCCACAAGAAAACACTATTTTGATTTTTTAAATAATGAAAATGAAAATTTTTATATGTTATCTGATATAGATAAAGTTAATTATATCCTCAATCCAAGCACTCCTAATCAGGTGAACAAACTAGGTTCCTTTTTGAAACAGTCAACCGAACTGAGGACAGGGGACTCTTAAATTGTTTACTTGATTTATTGTTTAATTATGTATTTTATTGTTTTAATTTTATTTTGTCGCATACATATATATGTATAATGGCAATAAAATATTGAATTGAAAAATTGAATTGATATTTACGTTTTACTGGTATCCATGGGTATCCGAAAATTTGAGCCTACACAGGACACTTTTTAACTTTGCCACCTGACACTCGTGACATTAAATATTTTCACCCTGTTCTGTCAACTTATTAAGGAGTCTGGTTATTTCCGGAAAAAGCCTTTCACATACATGCGGTAGTACGAGCAGGTTCTAAAAATACTTCTCACATCTTCATGGATTTGAGTACCGGCCATCCAAAATTCCGTCGATTTATATATCTTACAGTCATTTTCTAAAACTAGGCAATTTGTTAAATGACTGAAAATTTTAGGCATTTTACAAATAAGTAATCTATAAAAAGACTAAAATTTTCAGGCATTTAATAAAATGCCTAGAAAAAACTACAGGTATTTTACAAAATGCCTGAAACAGAAAAAATGCCTAATTTAAGAAAATGACTGTAACATAAATATATTTTCCGATACAAAACAATAGGATCCAGTTGAAGATCATCATCACTCATTGTAAATCGTACATACAAACGAAAAACTGAAATTCCCGCTTAGTAAAATTATCATTTTCCCGAATTCCCGAACCATTTTTATCTAATTTCACGTATCCCGCTCTACTTCGTTTCCCGTTTTCACGCACAATAATTTGACTTTCACGAGTCACGCTCACAGAAAAACGGTCAATCCCGTGTCACGCTTAGACCCTAATGAGACCCACCCCACAGCCCGGTCCACGCTACTGTCCGGGATTAAACCGGTCGTGTTACTACAAAAATTTAATTTTAATTTATATTTTAAGATTAATATTCCTTTAAAATTGCTAGTGTATCTTGATTCAACAGACGTGGTCGCCCGGGGGGTAACTTGACTATAAAATGACGGGGGGTGCGTCTTTAGGTTCAAAACCCCTACCCGAAATTATCCAGGTCAGGCCAAATTTGAGACCCGAGTTTATCCAAAAAACTAAAATAATGACCTGAATTTATCCAAAGGGGATGTGCTAATCAAAAGATTAATGCCTAATTTAATGTAGCAAATCACTTAATCCTTTCACTTTGTTTAAATTGGCCAGGAAAACAAAATTTGATACCCGAAATCTCCAAACAACAAGAAATTAAACCCGAAATCTCCAGAAATTGCTTAAATATAGACCCGAAATCTCCAAAGTCTTTCAGGAAATTCTACCCCGAATTTGCCGCACGTCCCGTACCTATACATATAGAAGTTACCCCCCCCCCCCCCCGAGCGTGGTCGCTTTTAAAATTGTGCTACTTGCTTCCCATACATACTAACACAATATGGATTATATGGTTATATAACCTCAACTTATCAGTAGCCTCAGCTGGATGTCGAAGATGTTGATAAACTTCTTAAGTGTGCAGTGTTTGTGATAAGTGGTGTGTAAATTACATCTACATCAGCTGAAGGGGAAATATACATTGTACACATATTGTGGTAAGTAAAATGTATATAATAATTCTTAAAATTATATGTTCTATCAACCTATGGACATGTAATTACGTCAATAGTAAAAATGTTGATAACTGCATTGAATAAATATGCCCATCAAGTCAAGCCAACCCTGGACATAAAAACCATGATTGTCGAACACCGAAATAGCAGTAAATTTTAGTCCTACAGAAGGCTGTTTTGACAATTTATGTCTTTAAAGTGTCGATGGCATCAAAACATTTTGAATCCCAGAAATCTAAATATCTAACGAAACCAAAAAGCCAACGCCAAAATTAGCAAAGGAGAGAATCAGAATGTTAGTGCGGAAATTTTCTGGAGTTCAAACAAGTATTCAAATGACCAGAATTTTCGAAGTCTTGATTTGTTCACCCATAGATGTATAATGGCATTATACATCTATGGTTCACCTACAAAAAAGGCATAAGAGAGTAGGAACGGAAATATATGATGACCAATTTCATGCAATTTTACAAATGGATTTTGAAAAGGGGCAGATGAAAAAAAGCCAAAAATAACCCCTCGAAAACAAGACTTCATATGAAATTTTGTAAAAATGGATCATAAATTACATAATTCGATAAATTATTCAAACTTTTACATACCAATTACTAATTCGTCAAATTGTTTTATCTGGGAAGTACCTTTTTTATTGTTTTGTCAATTAATTTTTTAGTTTGCAATTGAACTTCCACGGCAACACTTTTAATTTAGTTTTTTTTTTAAATATTATAAAACAGTTACTTACAATCCAGACTTTCTGAAACACCGTGAAAATGAACACAAACTTATCATCTTAATATTTGCAACCTACATCCGTATTGGATAAACCAAATATAATGAAAAATATACAATAAAACAAAAAAGTCGAAAATATCTAGCATAAATTAAGGTAATAACACAGGTACCACGGCTAGATCTTGTAGAGTCCGGAACCCATGTATGTGGAACCCAAAGCCCAGTGAATTGAGCCCGGAGTCATATTAGTGAAGCCCGGAGCCCTAGTATCAGATCCCAGGGCCCTACTGTTTATGTCCAGGTTTGGACCACGTTCAAAAATGAAGCCCGGAGCCCAGACACGTGTTATTCCCCCTATCGGACGGGCACGGTATGAAACACTAACGGTAACGCACTGAAATAAGAATCGAATGAAACGGATTTTAATGGAAACGTACCATATAGGAACCGAGTAGAACGAATTTATAAAACAAAAAATGGCTATTAAGAAAATCAAAAAGATATGTATTATGTTTTCTTTCTCTTGATATTTGACACAGATACTTGACAAATTTAAAGCCAAGAGAGAATGAACTCCTTCCACCATCGACCAAAGGCGAAAAACAGGAATATCGGGTTCAAACTCTCTAGAGTTGCGGATGCTGCTTAGCACATACGACGTTTTGAAAAAGCGGGAGAATGGACAATTTTGTAATTTTTGGTCATATTGCAGAATAACATTACTAGATACAAATTCTATAATATGACGTTCTAGAAACGCATGGGTGACCACCGGAGTGATAAAGTTTTGAGATGCACGCGACAAATAAGAGACTGTTCCAAAATTACTCCTATCGCAAAAAGACGGATTTCACCTGTGTGAAGGCTCGAAAACAGGCCACCCTGCCCTCAATCGTAGACATGGTATAGATACTCGGCCATTTCCGCTACACCAAAAAACTTCGTATGAACAAAATTAAAGTCGTTCTTAAATTGTACAACGAGGTCATGTACATATGCGTCCGTTTGGGCTTTACGGTGTAGTGTAAGATGAGCTAAAACTCAAAATAATTCAGATGAACTCTTTGACCATGTTGACCACTGCATGGACCCTATTTAAGAATCTGGTGAATGGAATGTGCATTAATGCTTCGTATATAACCTGAAGCGGTTGAGAGTATACGTACTATAGGGGAGGGGAAAGAGGGTTTCATTAATAGGCTAACAATAGTTATTTTTCCCCAAAGCAGGTAACAGCAAACTGGAAATACTTGATGACAGCCACAAAACAAGTAACACAATTTGATCATCGGCAAACAGTTCTTTTTAGCCGAGTTGCGACGAAGTCGAACTCGGCTTATAATTTGATGAATGGTGTCTGGGCGTCCGGCTGTCCGGGCGTCAACTTTTGGTTTCCGCATGATATCTTGAGAACCACATGTCATATCTAAATGAAACTTTGCATAGACATGAGTTATGACTAGAGGAAGATCCCTATTTATTTTGAGGTTTGTGCGATAAAGGTCAAGGTCACAATTTCTTAAAATAGAACAAAAATTGACTTATCCGTTTCCACACAATAACTCCAGAACCACATTACACATCCAAATGAAACTTAGCATAGACATGAGTTAGAGGAGGAACCCTATTGATTTTGAGGTTTGTGCAGCAAATGTCCAGGTCACAACTTCTAAAAATATAACAAAAAGTAAACATTTCAATAGAGCCTAAAATCACATGTTCGGTATTATTTGATAACAAAAATAGCTAAAAAAGTTTTATTGTTCATACAAAAGTAGTTTTTATATTGCTAGAACATGTAAATTCATTTTATAATTCTAATTATGTTCACCAACACACTTTTTTTGGGTGTCAATAACTTAAAAATAAGATATAAGGAAAAGTCAAAATTTAAAGAAGGGAGGTAATAAAACTAAGGGAAGTAATGAATTTGATTTTAAGAAGTATTTCTGTCTTCATTTATTCCAACAATATATGTTTGTATATATGTTATTTGTATTCACATACCCCTGTTGGGGTCTTTTGTCTTAATAAAGAACTTGAACTCTTTTACAATGTCCAGTAAAATAAAATCTTAGATGAAAATAAAAATACATTTGAGTATTCTTATTTTTTGTAAATTATTGATTTCTGCAATACATATTGCCTGAATTATAAGGGGAATCCCTGCTCAATTTTTTTTTTGAGTGGTGATCTGAAATGGGTTGTAATTGATAGTGGAGCTTTCGGTTGCAATGGAAACCAAACCGGAACACTGAATTTAAAAAAAAAGTGTTGTGCTACATATTTTCTGTCACAATATAAATTAGATTATAAGGGGAATCCCTGCAAAAAATTGAAAGGGGGACTCGGAATGTTTTGATTTCAGCAATACATATACCTGGATTATAAGGGGAACCCCTGCCCAAATTTTTTTAATGGTGGTCTTAAATGTGTTTTAATGGATAGTGGAGCTTTCAGTTGCCATAGAAACCAAACCAAACACTAAATCTTAGAAAAACAGTATTCTGCTTCATATTTTTCTTCACAATTTTAGATATATGTATAAACTAGATTATAAGGGGACCCCCCTGCCAAATCTTTATTTTGAAAGGGGGGCTTGGAATGTTTTGATTTTAGCAATATGTATAACCTGGATTATAAGGGGGAACCCTGCCCAAATTTTTTTTGGATGGTGGTCTGAAATGGGTTGTAATGGATAGGGGAGCTTTCAGTTGCCATGGAAACCAAACTAGGAAACGGAAATTTTTTTAAAAAAAAGGTATTCTGATACACACTTTTTCAATTTCAGCAATATTAAAAAACTAGATTTTAAGGGGAACCCCTGCCCAAAGTTTTTTTGGAAAGGGACTTGGAATGTTTCGACTTCATGCAGCTACCAGAAATATGTATCACCTAGATTATAATCCCTGCCAAATTTTAGTCAAGTTAGGACAAATTCAAACATCCTCAAAAGTTCCATTATAAGTCTCTGATTGAAATAAAAGAATGTATATGCTTATATGCAACTATTCCATGATGTACTTATGAAAATAACAAATATTCGCAACTCGGCTTTCGCACCTTTGGTGCGTTTTCTGATTTTATTATTTCTCTAAAACTTTTAACACAAAGTAAAAATTTAACAGAACAGAACATACAAAATGGCTCAAAACAGTTAACAGCCGATTTATTTCACCAAATTTATTTAAAAAACCAGCTGAAAATGGCCAAAATAATTACACAAATCCCCTCCCCCATACTAATCGACCCCCTATATTTCTGCACTTACAAACACATGTTCATTTATATACTTTTATCAAGTCTGTTTTAAGTTGACAAGAGAACTTTTCAGTAAAAACTAATCAGCATATGAACAACTTATCAGCATATGAAATAGCTATTTCCGAATATCACTGATGAAAGGTATTTTAGGACTAGCCGACTTATCCATGTACCGGTATGTAAAATGTATGTGCATTACAGTAAATTTACTATAAAGGTAAAACAAACAAAATCTTGACAAATGTGTACACCTGATTGTGTATTGATTGATGTTTTTACCTGTTGTAAACATATGTTATTATTCTTAAGGGCAAAACATTTTGAAAAGAGAACAAACAAGATTTCATCTCAGAAATTTGCTACAGGTTTGTTTATAGTTCATTATCCCTTTGTTTAGTTCAATATCCCTATTGTTTAGTTCAATATCCCTATTGTTTAGTTCAATATCCCTATTGTTTAGTTCAGTATCCCTATTGTTTAGTTCAGTATCCCTGTTGTTTAGTTCAATATCCCTATTGTTTAGTTCAGTATCCCTATTGTTTAGTTCAGTATCCCTATTGTTTAGTTCAGTATCCCTGTTGTTTAGTTCAATATCCCTATTGTTTAGTTCAGTATCCCTGTTTTTTCGGGTTTTTGGTTTTAAATTTGCTACTTAACTTGGATAGCGAACATTTCAACTATTATGCCGCAAAACTAAACTAAAGACTAAAAGAGCTATATGAAACTTTATAGCTCAATGAATACTTGAAGCGGTGACCTATATTTGTTTCAACGTGCTGAGTCTATATTGTTTGACTCGGATTGATGGCCTGTTTCAAATCGCGATTCACATGTAACAAAGTGCTAAATAATACAAATATATAAGCAATGGTGCCAGAAAAAACAACACAATGACCGAAAATCTCAATCTCACGCCACAATCCACATTAGAACTACACTAGAAAAACAACAATCAAAGACAACAACTATAGGAACTCGGGATAACCGGACTTGATACTGGTACTATAAATAAGCTAGCGGGAGAGTTAAATCGGTTGATGGGTACCCGAACCTCCAATTTCTCTGCCCCGTTTGGCTGCAGTATAATAAACATACTAATATAAGTGGATTTGCAAGATAACTAAGTAATTGACAAATAGTAATTTCGAAAGATGGATCAAGGAGTGCTAAAGATACCAAGTTTAAGATGAATTAACATAATTATTTTTCAGATTATTTCTTTCAATAAATGTCCTTGTAAATCTTTCTTTACAGAAATATTCGCCATTGATAAGAATAATCATGTGGATCATTAAAACATCAGAAATATGAAAATTCTTTTCTTACTGTACTCGAACTTCATCCAATATGTGAGTCATCCAGTTCTTACAGCAAAAAAGTTATTTAGGATACGTTGTATAGCTATACTTGGACTTGGTTTTGTCATAGTGCAATTAATCTTACTTTATGTGAATACACAGAGCAGCAAATGCGACACAGGAATATGCACACCCGGAAATGGATCGTCTTTGTTACGAATTTTTCTATGGAACAGGCTTTTCAAGAAAACAGAAAATTATTTGCCGCACTGTCCATTGCAGCCACCGGACCTTCGTGAGTACATAGTAGAGTAACACATATATCATATTATATGTATATGGCACAAAACGTCAGCAGTTGTGACACATTTCAGCATGACAAAATAAATTTTCAAACTTTTCCATTCAACTGAATAATTTATTCATAAATCTAATGAATAACTAAATACCGAAGTTACTGTGAAGTGGTTAAACAATTGACTTTTTCGTACAATTTTGAAAAAAAATTAAAACCCTCACCTAAAAAACGTAGTAACCACGCTATAATACTTTACTGTAAACTACACTTTCAAAACCTCCATTTTGGATACATCGGCAAAGGAATACCGAAGCAAGAACGAGGAAAGGGGCGGAATTCTAAACTCATAAATCCAAAATCACGACAATTCACATCCAACACGAATTGAGACAGTATCACAAAGACAAAACAAATAAACAAAAATGAACAAGAACGCCACACAACTAAAGCACTAGCAGTGTGAACCCCTTTAAAAACCGAGGTGCTCCGGAAGGGTAAGCATGATCTGCTCCACTCGTGGCATACGTCACGCGATTTCATCAAACAAATACAACGTATAAACTTAAACACAAAAAATATAAAACACAGTTAAATTAAAAACATAAACTGCAAAATAATTTAGTTGAACCTTTTACCTTTGTGGACCCTGATTGTTTTTTAGGTGCATTTTGTCTCACTTCTGTTTCAGCATTTAGATACAATAAAACAGTTCTAGGTTTCAAGCCAACATCTTATCTATGGTTACGCACTTTACACCCCTGTAACATGCCTAGTCTCTTCCTGAACAACCGGGAACCCAGTTCGTATAAATCGAAATACATGCTAACATGACTAACATTACCTCAGCTACACTATCATGAAAGTGCGAACGGGAAAACGGTTAACTTAATTGACTTGTGTGTTCCAGATGTATTATGGGAAAATAAACAATCAGTTAGACGAAAAATGTGGCATTTAGATTAAAAATACAATTTTAACTAACAGAAATTAGTATTTGACGTTGAAATATTTAAGTCATGAGCATTATTATGATTACAAAATATCTTTATATTAGAATAATTTAAAATTTGACATATTTTAAAGGTATTTTACCTGCTTATGATTTTAGGTAATAATTTCATTATTAAAACATCTGTTCTTTTTACAAAACATGTCTTTCGCATTTAGCAACCTAGGTACATCGTTGTCATGCCGCATCACATCGTTACAGCTGAAAATTCCAGTAAATGCGATAGGGTTCTGTCTTGAGAGCGAAAGTTTACTTGCACGAGGGTTACAGTTTTCTTGCATGAAAACTCAACAGGAGCGATAGTTTACTATGATGAATTTTAATTATGTGCGATCGGACATAAAACTTCATATTTCGTTTGCTAATCACCACCAAATGGCTACTTTAATATTTGATTTGTGAAAAGAGTACAATAGTGTAAATAAATGCTCAATATTGTGCCACCAAAGAACTTACTGAACGATTGATGCTTAAAAATGTAATTTATATGCTATAGTTTATTGTGTAGTGTGGTAAAGTTGACTCTGATTTATGCTATAGTTGTTTATTGTACTCCCAAAAAATAATCATAATTTACTTGGGTGTTCACAAAACAAATGAAAATGATATCAATGAAAGTAACAGCGTTTTAAATATGGAAAACAAATGCGTATTTTGAAAATATTAAACGATTCCCAATTTTTTGCAATGCAGTTCTACGCTTTACAAATGAAACATTTTTATTCTTTGAGTTTTAAAATGATGGACCGGACTCGTTTTCAGATTTCTCTATTACCGCGAATTTCTACAACTTATAAAATACAAAGAAGTTACAATTATTTTGAATACATAAAAATGTTTACACTCTCAACTGTAAAGTCACATAACATGTCAGTCACATAAGAAAAAGTGAGTGTTGTATTCAAAAGGTATTCAATAATAAACTAATTGAAAATCAAATGTGCAATTCCAGTTATTGCAAATCTTGTGCAACCAGTTTTGACAGCTACCAAATAAGTGTTAATAATTTGAAAAATTTCATGAGACTTGCGAAATTCAAATTAGTTAGTTGATAACGAAATACCGAAGTTACTGTTAATTTTTATTCCGCATATGCTTACCTATTTCTCATCAGTGCAGATCAAACGAAATCATTTGGAAGACCTTGAACCGAAAAACGTGTAAAGGCTCATAGAGAACAAATAACCAAAATGATCTAAATAAAAAAGCCAAAATTCAGCCAAAATTGATATGTTAATACACTTTTACACTACCGCAATTTAAAAAGCATAAAAATTTGATAATCCTATTAGAAAATGCATTTTCCCATGAAATTTTGCCATTTTTCACTATTTTCAATGGGAGTTTGAATTACTAGTATTACCATTGAATGATTTTGCCATTGAAGTTGAAATCCCATGGCAGTACATGAGAAATACAAATGTAGTGAAGTACCATACGAAACTGTATTTTCCATTGGATTTTGAAATTCCCATGTTTTTTAATTGCTACTGTGTTAAATCATATCTTAAATCATCTCCTTTACTTACAAAAAACCTACTAGAGTAATTTTTTCAATTACTCTGCTATTACCTGTGATGCTAATTTCGAGAAGAACTACTCTAGCAGCTGTGACTGTTCCACTTCGCCTTATCGCTATGACCCTTGTGGGCATATATTAACGGGGACTTGAGCATTATTATAGACAAAGAAGTTAGATGATTCTTTAGAAAAGGGCCTAAATATCGCCCACCTTCGAAAATAATCTGGCAAGCTTGTTTCGACATTATTAAAGACTCCGTAACCAACTATTGTATAAAATGGTGCAAACGAGAAAGTGCAGACAAACATGCTCTTAATATGTTTAAAGATAAAATCATTAGTAAAGTCACCAACAAAATTAATTTCTATAAAGAAAATTTTATGAGTCACCACCTAAGCTGTCTGTTAAGAGAATTAAGTCCAAACTGAAAGAACTTTGTGAGAAATATGTGTTTGCACCTGTCGACAAAGCTTCAAACAACGTTGCCATGATCTGAAAAAAAATACTATATCGATGTCCAAAAAAAACGAATTGGCAAAGTCTAGCACTTTTAAACGTACAAATTATGACGAGAAAACGCTCACCAAACAACATTACAAGGATACAGAAACACTCAAAGTTCCACCTAAAGATAACACCCTACCTACTATGTACTGGATTCATAAACTTCACAAAAATCCCTACAAACATCGTTTCATTTCGGCTTCAAGTAATTGTTCTACCACAAATTTGTCCATCAATTTAACCAGTGCACTCACTTGTATAAAGGAGTTAGTCAAAAACTATTGTGAAAAAACATATCAAAACTCTGATGTAAATTACTTTTGGAGTGTAAAAAATTATATTGAAGTTTTAGATAAATTACAATCTATAGATAGACCAGTTTCATCTATTGACAGTTATGATTTTTCTACACTTTATACAACCCTTCCACATAATTTGATTAAATCTAAATTGGGTGAACTTATTAAATGGTCTTTTAAATTTTCGGGTCTTCAATTTATTTGCTGCAACAAAAAGCAAGGATTCTTCATCAATATCTCTTACAACAATTATTGCTCCTGGAAATGTGATGATATGATTAAGGCACTGAATCTCTTGCTAGGCAACATTTATGTTCGTTTCGGCACCATTGTGTATCATCAGGTCATTGGAATCCCCATGGGTACTAATTGTGCACCTCTCATTGCAGATCTTTTTCT
>MJUU01032471.1:12530-34925 GCA_002080025.1 Modiolus philippinarum
ACAGAATTTTGGTCATACTTGGCTTTCATAGATTCTTGACTAGATTTAAGATTTTTATTGGCTAGATCACAAGCTTTTACAAGTTTAGTGCGAAAGTCTGAAACATAATCAAGGAGATTTAAATGGTCTTTTTCATCAGATAAAATTTTCTCTCTTAAAAGTTTGAGTGGGCCCCTAACTGTGTGTCCAAAAACTAATTCAAAGGGACTTAAACCTAATGATTCCTGGACTGCTTCTCTTACAGCAAATAATAGAAAAGAAATTCCTTCATCCTAATCTTTCTCTGTGTCAAAACAGAAGGTCCGCATCATATTTTTTAAAGTTTGATGAAATCGCTCTAAGGCGCCTTGACTTTCAGGGTGATATGCATATGATCTGTACTGTTTAATGCCTAACTATACATTACTTGCTGAAAAATGCCTGACATAAAGTTTGAACCTTGGTCTGATTGAATTGATTTAGGTAGGCCAAATAAAGTAAAAAATTTAGTTAAACTAGCCCTAACTATGGTCTTAGTCTTTATATTTCTTAAAGGAATGGCTTCAGAAAACCTTGTGGATGCACACATAATAGTTAACATGTACTGATTACCAGATTTAGTTTTTGGTAAAGGACCTACACAATCTATTAATATTCTACTAAAAGGCTCCTCAAAGGCAGTTATTGGCTGAAGAGGTGCTTTTGGAATAACTTGGTTTGGTTTCCCTACTAACTGACATGTATGACAAGACTTGCAGTAATTAGAGACATCTTTTCTAAGATTAGGCCAATAAAAATAATTTGAAATTTTGTTGTAAGTCTTATTGATACCTAAGTGTCCTGACAAGGGAGTATCATGGGCCATGCTTAATATCTCAGCTCTATACACCTTTGGTACTACAATTTGATACTTTATTGCTCATTCTGCATCAGCAGATACATCAGAAGGTCTCAAGTATCTCTTAGAATTCGAATGGAGGTAGAATTACAAAAATCACTCGAAAGCGACACAAAACCATCACTAATAAATGGTTAAAAAATCTCCATAATGGGACTAGATGGGGATTTGACCTCGACCTTACCAACAGGATCAGAAACAGACTTCACCTCAGAAAAAGAACTATGCACATCTGTATCAAAATGACGACTCAACAATACCACTGGGTTTAACTTCACTTTCCTTCCTTTGCTTTAACCTATAACAGTCAGATATCAAATGGCCTTCCTTCTTACAATAATTACACGAAATCGACTTAGATGGTCTCTGTGACTGTGAGGGAGGATAGGACTTTGACGAGCTATTTACTGTACGTTGCCTACTATTTACATCATTTGAAGGTTTGGGTGAAAAAAATTGTGGAATTATTTTGATTTCTAAAACATTTCTGTGGTTTATTAAAAAATTGTGTTTTATGTGTAAGTGAAAAATCATCAGCTAAACGTGCAGCAATTTCCAAAGTTTCTGCATTTTTTTCATGAATATAAGTTTTTATATCAGTACTAATGCACCTTTTAAATTCTTCAATTAAAACTAACTGGCGTAATTTCTCATGATTGTTATTTATTTTCTTTGATGAACACCAACGATCAAATAGTTGCACTTTTGTTCTAGCAAACTCTACATAGGTTTGGTCACTCTGTTTTTCTGCATTCCTAAATTTTTGGCGGTAAGCTTCAGGGACCAGTTCATAGGCTTTAAGAATTAACTCTTTTACAGTGTCATAATCTGAAGCCTGTTCTACTGACAACTGAGTGTAAATTTCCCTGGCTTTACCAATTAACACACTTTGTAATAACATTGACCAATTATGTTTTGGCCACTTTAAATTCTGAGCTATTTTTTCAAAATGCAGAAAATATTTGTCAACATCCTTTTCTTGAAAAGGAGGGACCAACCTGATATTTTTAGCAACACTAAATGTCTGAGAATTCTGAGAAAGATGCTGATTCTTTTCAGCCTATTCCAATTTTTTCATTTCCAATTGAAAATTGAGCTCTTTTTCTTATTTTAATTTTCTTTCTTCTCTTTCTTTTTCTTCTCTTTCTCTTTTCAATTCTAATTTTCTTTGCTCTCTTTCTATTTCCAATTTTCTAATTTCTAATTTTTTAATTTCCAAATCAGTTGTTTGAATGCTAAAGGTCTCTAAAACAGATTTATCAAAATAATCTTCTTCAACCAAATAATTTGCAATCACATTTTGAATTTCAAATTTTCTCATTCCAGATTTGACATTCAATTTCAAATGTTTTCCTAAGATAATTAATTCATCCTTTTTGAGCTTCTCAAAATTCTCCAACTGACGCGTAGACATGAATTGTTCTGGATCAAATGACATCTTGTAAAATATTTATTGCTGACTTTTAAAAATTTTCTATTTAACAAAATTATAATAATTTTTTTTAAACAATTTCGAAGAATCCCGGACGATAGCCCCCAATTTCGGTTATGTGGTAGAAATGACCAATGAATTGCCAGCAATAATGAAAAACAAAATTGGCTCAAATTAACTTTTAATCAGACGAAAAATAATTATTTTACAAATTAAATACAATATATAACTTATCTGACAATAATGAAGTCCAAGTAATAATCCAAACGAATAGTTCACTTAATTCCACCAATAAATGTCCAATAGAATGTTCCTTATAATCCTCACTAAATAGTTGATAATAGATTCACAATAATTGATGACGATTTCCAATACAAAAGATGTGCGTGATAATTCTGTATAAACTAATTAATCCTGTATAAACTTATTAAACTGACTGACTTAACCCTTTTCAGCTATCATATATAAATACATTTATTCTTTCCAGAAAAACCTTCACAGGATATAACTAGAACATTCTAATCAACTAATTATCACATGACTAAAATGGTTATGTAAGGAAAACCTCTAGAAAATTCTATGTGTTGAAAACTAAATTTAAATTCTAGAAATTTCCATATGTTCTAAGGTGTAATAACCTTGACCATTGTTTATTGTAAACAAGTTACATAACTAGGCCAAACAAATTACACAATATTAAGGCCGTACAAAATAAAAACAATGAATACAATGTATTATAGAATATTTACAACATTTAATTACCTATAACACTTGATTCTTGGACGTTTACCCTGTAGAATGACAGTCTACTTTCCGTAATAGATAGGGATTTTTTTTTTATAACGGACCAAATCCAATTCTATAAGTTTTTATTTCGGATGTTTAAAACAATAAAGGTTTGGTACTTCGAAGGTCCGATGATACTCTGAATTCTTCTCTCGCTGCCATCATGTACACCTCAATAATCAGTATAAAATCAAGCAAAAACAAGGACGATAAAAAAAACCAATATAAAAGTACACACTGCGTTGCAAATCTGTGAATCATTTTGTAGATATTACTGTATTGACATGGCCTTACCGAATTTGACATTATACCGGACTTTTCACTCGCAGTCTGACGGTTGTCACATGTGAAGCAGGTTATGCTTATCCTTCCGGAGCACTTGATGACACTCCTGTTTTAAGGGATTCATACTGTCAGTGCCTTATTCTTTGAGGCATTTGTTTTATGTACTGTTTGTTTTTTGTTTCGTCTTCGTCATTTACGTTCTCTGTCTGTATGTAATCCTTATATTGCCATGTATTCTGGATTTATGATTTTTGGTTGTTGTTGCGTTCTCTGTCTGAATGTAATCTTTATATTGCCATGCATTCTGAATATACGATTTTTGGCTCTGTCTTGGGTATTCATTTGGAAATTTATCTGTTAAAATCAAAGTTTGAAAAAAATGATGATTGTATCTCAAAGGACGACGTCAGGAAAAGGGTCAAACCTATACCAAAACAACAAAGCGTACGTTGATAACATGACCATGCGAAATCTATAAAACCAGAAGACGGAAGAATATACGAACATTAAAGTTATTACATTCAAAACTAAAGCACTCACAGTGTCAACACACTTTGCAATAATTAATTAGAAAAAACATAATTTGATTTTTATCAGCATTGAGTGAATCGAAAATAAGCCAAATAAAATACAGGAAATTATTGTTTCTTTTCAATACTTGCGTTTAAACTGGATAGCCTTTCCGGACGCATGTTCATTGTAGACTAAACATGCTTTCTCTGAATCTCCAACAATAACTTTTTGTATAATGCAGATGCAGCGGTTTTCCGCTGTGATATTTAGGGGCATGTCACATCCAATATCTGACAACTATATTTCATAAGAAGGTGCCTGTGTAATATGCTTGGAAAAAATAGCTGAGACTATCCGAAATGACAGATTTCCCCACACTTTATGCAGATAAGCCCAAGTCCAAGATTTTTGCCATCTATAACGACTGTAGGAAACAGTGATCATTGCACTCCTTGTTTGACACAGAAAGCAATTTAATAGACCAAAAGTGTAATTTTCTTGACATTTTAGAAATCAAATTATCAATAGACACTTTTTTTTTAATAAAAAGGAATTCCAGGATAGATAGATTTTTAAATAATAATTTATCTTCGGGAGATTTTCAGAAAATTTTCCAAATTTGGAATCAAATCTTTTGGAAATCCAATGTTTGTTCTTATTGAAGCAAATCACTTAAAATTTTACGAAAGGATATGGAGTAAATGAACAAGAGACTATAACACATATGTTCACTCCAACTGCAATAATTTTAATGAGCTGTTTGCCATTTCGGAAATTTATTCCTCATCAGCAGCACTAGAACCCAAATAAAGGAAATCTAAAAAAAAATCAAAAATGTTTAAAATGCATAAAACCAAACGAAATCCGAATAATCAGTAAAATCAAATAAGGACAAAACTGCGATGGAGGGAGTTAATCCTTCGGTTTTAGAATTTACAAAAATTCAGATAATAGTAATTGAACAAAGTGTGCACATAAGATATTATCTCATGTACAAGTACACAATATCTAAGAAAAGTAAAGAGCATACATCTCTACCACGAGGAATTGTTTTACCAACTCCACACTGCAATAAAAGACACACTCCTGTATTAAATATATTTGAAAGGATATGGAGTAAATGAACACGAGACTATAACACATATGTTAACTCCAACTGCAAAAATTTTAATGAGCTGTATGGCTATAAACTATGATTTCAATGTAGAGTTCCCAAAACCTAAATGTTTTTTAAGACTCTCTGGAAATTTGCCAAAACTGAAATAAAATATTTCTGAAATAAATTAGTAAAAATGTTTGTTCTAATAGAATCAAGTTATAAAAGTAGTGTTACTAGGTAGAATTTCAAAAAATAAGTAGTCGTTGAAACTTGCAGGAAAACTACCAAAATTGGAATCACACATTTTTTTTAATTTAATTGGGGAAAATGTTTGTTTTATTCGAATCAAATTCTTAAAGTATGGTTACTGGGTAGAATTCAAAAATAATGATAATAATAACAAGTGATCCTTATGATTTTCATGATATTTACCGAAATTAGAATTACACTAAATTAGAATTCTATGTATTTAAAATCTTGGTTTTCCAAACACTTGCCAAAATATAAAAATAAATAGTAATATTTCAAACAATATGAGTTTGTTATTTTCAGGAATCAAAATTCCGAAAGCGTGTTGCGTGTATACAGATTACATCCAAAAATGCTGCAACAAAATTCACTAAATCCAAAATTGTGGGGAATTCATGTGTCTAAATCCATATGTTTTGGGTCTCTTGTTTGCAATAAGACCAGAATCAAATATCCGAAATCAGTAGTAAATATGCAGCAATTCTACAAGTTTATCCCTAAATGTAAAAGAAGTTAAGTCGTAAGAAAAACATGCCGGACAGTGGGACGGACGGACGGTCGGATAGACAGACTGGTGGACATACGGAGGAAATGGCAGTATTCTCCAACAAACACACTTTTGGGGGAAAAAAATCTTTATTACATGAGAAAAAAATCCTGAAATTGAGATATTGCTAGGATACAAAACAAAATCGCGATATCTTTTATCAATTATTCAAAAACATGTTTAGGTTTCTATTATCTTTAATGAAGTTTTAAATTATGTAATGGTAAAAAACGGTGAGTGAATCCTTCAAACTTATGCAAGCATAGTTTTAAATTCCCTTTTACTCTTGAAATTCAAGTCATTCTTTAAGTGCAGCTTAATTGGTTGCTCGATCGCTGCCCGTTAATGTACTGAACAATTGAAAATTTAGACAGTTCAAACTCATTCGGCTTACTTTAATTTACTCCATATTTACAAATAATTAATTATCCTTACTTTACGGTGTGTAGTACGTTATATCTCGTTATTTGTTTGCTAATATATGTATTGGCAATAACAACTAGATGATACAATTTGTTTGCGCCATACGCGAATACATGATGGTTACCCCTTTCTACCGTATTGAGTACTTACATAAATTTGTAATGCTAATAGTAAAGACTGTAGTTACACTTATATAATTTTCCTACTTATTTTGTGATAACTTGTACTGGTACTCAAATGGAACATACAACTACTTTTTGTAAATATACCGAAGTTTCTCTGTAGATGGTCAATCTGACAACTTATATCTAATTAAAAAGTAAAATTTATACATTTGGAAACCCAATAATCGGACGGCAAATTTACTAAAGCATAGTTTAAATTTTCTTTTACACTTAAATTCGAGTCATACTTTCAGTTCAGCGTTTTGGGTTGCTCGATTACTTCCCCTTCGTGTACTCTGGGACTAATCCCAGGTGTACTTACTAATTGAAATTTAAAAAGATCATTCGGTTTGAGGGTGACTTTACTTCGTGTCTAGAAACAACTCCTTATCCTCAATTTATGTTATTGTTCCATTATGGACATGTTTGATGCAGCCTAGGTGTAACGGTCATCATTACGACCAAGAGCCCTAATTCAAAAGTATATACAAAGACGCCGATGCTAAAAAATTGTCCTCCTCTATGACAAATATGTTATTGTAATAGCTGACGAGGCACATAACAACATCACATTCATCTGTCAAAGTCCCTACGTTGACTGCTTAACGAAGGAATTATGTTTCCACAATACCACAATTCATTCGGCAACCCAAGTGACGAATACTCCACTATACCAATGAACGACATACTAAACAATCACAAATCAGTATTTTCTTCTTTTGCTATCGATTTGAGTGAAGAGAAAAACAACCTGTCATGTATCTACTGGGTACTTCAGTTTATAATTGCCCTTATAAACAGATACATAACTGGGTCTGTCAAATGCACAACCAACCCCCCTTTTAAGCTCCTATTTTCATTACTTACTGCAATAAAAGATTGTCTAAAGATATATAGTGATAAATTATACTCAACAAGAGGGGGAGAATCGGATGTAGGTTGCCAAAAAACTTTACCACTGCAACAGTATTTTATTTTTCTTCACTCTATACTACTCTGCCAACTGAAAAGTTAAAGTCGGTACTCTGGGATTTAATACATCAGTTTATCTGACCTAAAATGTTGAAAAAAGATATTATATTTGTTACTAGTTAAAGATGGTGCCTATTTCATTCAAAACACACACTGAATCACACAAAACAACGGCAGTAAAAAAATGTTGTTATAACAATGTTGGAATATTTTTAATTGATGACATATTTGTAGAATTTGTAGAATTTTTCCAGCATAAAATAAGGATACCTTGAATTATACTAAAATAGAAAAAAACGGCAATTCATATCTAAAACAAATTGAAGCACCACAAGAAGACAAAAAAAATTAACATTGTGTGTCAAGGACGTCACAAAACTTAAGCACTAGAAGAGTAAACCCTACAAAAAATTGAGGAATCATCAGGTGCTCTGGAAGGGTAAGCATAATCTGCTTCACGCATGGAACCCTTAACAATTCCACTGAAATGTTCGGTTTTGTCAAAGTCGATGTTGTCAATCTGGTAATAAACTCTATTCTAGATATCTATTCTCGTCTGGGAAATAGAAAAATTGGTGTGCTCTGTCAAATCATCGTTACGACCATAAATTTTTCGTAGTTACAATTGCAACAATGATTGAACATGACATTGAATACAAAGTGAAGATAACAGTTACCACCTACAATGGCCGAAAATTACAAATAGATACCACAATCCACAGGGGAACTGCACTAAAGAAATACATAACAGGTGAGAGACAAATATAGGTAAGGGATAGGAACTCAGGACTTTGTACCTGCACTAGCAAAAGCTAGCAGGTTTTTGAATACCCAAACCTCCCCCATTCTGTCCCGATTCCTTATATCATAATACACATACAAATGAAACGCCATACAGGTAGACTACTAGCTCCATGACTCAATCATAAAAAAAGAAAGAATATGACAGTTAAGGAAGATGGGTCAGTGCTCACAGAACGGTTTGGTAAAGAGTCGCTATGTATTTCAGCAGAAATCGGCAGTACCAGAGGTTCCTAAGACAGTTTAACGGATTCGTTTAGAATATCCCTTGATATCCACACTATTACGTAAAGAATGTAAATTACGTCCCAGTTCGTTTGGATTTTTATTATTTTCTGGCATTTTCAGAAAATTTTCATAAAATCGATGATGAGAAATGATATTTCCAAAAAGCTGTTTGCGAGTCACGTAATATTAAGTTAAATCAAATGTTTATACCTTTTGAAAAAATTCCTAAAAGTATTTAATAATTTGTGGTGCTGGTGGTGGACTGTTAATCCCGAGGGTTTTTAACAACCCAGAAGCCAGTTCTTCAGTTCTGGCCCAAAAACCTATTTTGTTTGAAAACTTTCAATTTCTAAAATTTAGGAATACATCGGCAAACGAATACCGAAGCAAGAACGTGGAAAGGGGAAATTCTAAAATCATAAATCCAAAATCACGGCAATTCACAGCAACACGAATTGAGACAGTATGACAAAGACAAAACAAATAAACAAAAAAAGAACAAGAACGTCACAAAAGTAAAGCACTAGCAGTGTGAACCCCTATAAAAACTGAGGTATCATCAGGTGCTCCGGAATGGTAAGCTTGATCTGCTCCACGCGCGCTACCCGTCCCACTGCCAGTGAAAAGTCCGGTTTTGTCATAGTCGGTGTTAGTCAGTCCGGTAACAATCTCTGGATCTACCCAAAGATATCTGTTCTCATTTGTGAAAAAGAAACATTGTAATGGTCTGTTAAATCGTGGTGACAACCGTAAAACCTTTGTAGCGACAATTGCAACAGTGACTGAACATACCCTTGATGTATAAGTTTTTGAGACAGTAATATCGCTCTGTTGACAAAATCGCTGTACAAACTACAGGCACGGCAATAGCAAATGAGTTGTGAAATGTACACGCCATATGCCGGAGAAGTGAGAATATAACTGTTCAAAAACGGGAAGTTCACTATTGGAAAGTCAAAATCATCACGCTTGTCTGAAAGTTTTGTTTTCAGACGTCCAGAGTTGTCAATGTAGAGGTATAGGTCCAGGTATGATGCTGATGATGGTCTCTTTAATTTGGAGTTCATTTGGGTAAAAAAGATGAAGTTTTTCCTTAAATTAAGGATTGTTCAATGAAAGAACATCATCTATATAACGGAAACTGAAATTAAAGGATTTGGCTAACTTATTGTCTTTTTTCTGAACTAGCCCTTGTATGAACCTGGCTTCATACGAATAAAGAAACAAATCTGCTAAAGGTGGCGCACAATTAGTCCCCATAGGTATCCCTATTGTCTGCTGGAAAACTTGTCCTCAAATTCTACAAATATGTTATCAATCAAGAATTCCAGCATTGCAATGACATCCTCCTCTGTATAGTTTTTGTGTGAATCAGTGTGATGTTTAACAAAATATGCCCCATCTTTACCTATCACTAAATATGAATTCTTCTTTCACCCTTTTTAGTACAGAAAGACTGGTGTATTAAATCCCGGAGTACTGACTTAAGCTCATCGTTTGGAAGAGTAGTATAGAGAGTAGAAAAATCAAATGTTTTGACATTGTTGCAGTGGTTGAGTTCAGTTGAAGATATTCTAATAAGTCTTTTGAGTTTTTGAGAATCCACATCTGATTCACTCCACTTGTTAAGTAAACCCTATCACTATATATCTTGAGGCCATCTTTGACTGCAGTAAGTATGAAGTGAGAAGCTTAGAAAAGGGTGTTTTTGTGCATTTGGCAGACCCAGCAATGTATCTCTGTTTGTAAGGGCATTTATGTAATTTAGGTACCCAGTAGATACAAGGCAGGTTGTTGTTCTCTTCACTCAAACTGATACCAAAGGAAGACAATACTGATTTGTGATTGTTTAGTATGTTTAGTATGGAGTAATTCCCTCTTCGATTACTGTCCTAAGCTGATTTTGGCTTCCTTTTCAGACCCTATTGATAATTTGTTCTCTGCCAGCTTTTACATATATTTTGGTTAATGGATTTTCAATTGTTTTGATTTTATCTGCACTAAAAGACACAAGTCGTCAAAAGGCGCATATGCAGAAACTTAATTCACAGTAACTTCGGTATTTTGTAGTTTATGCAAATGTAACATTGTTGTAAAAGTTTGGATGTGACAGTAAGGTTACGCTCATTAAAATAGTTGATGTAAAAGATTGTGATACGGTAATTTCGCTCAAAGAGAATTACATCCCTTAGACACATATATGACCTATATATTTTTTCATTATTTTTATACATCACAGTGGAAATGAAAATTTATTTGCTGTGTGCAAAAAAAAAATAATTTTGAGGTTTTGTTCATACTTAACATAATAGTACTTTCGAATTATTTATTCATTTGGATTATAGCAAAATAAAGATCCCCAGTTTCCCAATTGCAACCCTTTGCCAATGGGCACAGATTAAATTGTCCACGGTAAAATTTCCTGCTATTTCATATTTTCAAATTTATATCTAAATACATGGGAGAAAAATTCAATTAAGTTGTGATATTACGATTTATGATTTAACATGATCACTAAAGCTCGCATAAGGAAATTCAACAAGTTTACCAACTCAATTGAAGATATTTTTGAAAATAGACTTACTGAAAACTGGGCGTCCATTACAACAACTTACCTAGGAGCATTGGTATCGCATTCGGTTCCCTAAAAGTTTAGATCATATATATATATATTTATATATATATCAGCACTACACTGTTTATAAGCATGTCAGAAATTTTATAAGAATCTGCAGAATAAGTTCTTTATAAAATTTCCTTAGAATGTGATACTATATCTGATAATAGTCCGCTCTATGACTGTTAAAAAATTATCGATTATTTTGCTTTCATCGGCTTTGTGAACACTTAAAACAATTTTTGAAAATTGAATATATTAACAAAGTTATCGATTTAATTGATATTACAAGCATTTTCGGGACTTAGATACTAAAAACTCGTACCATTTTATTTTGATAATCAGGACATGCCTGTTATTTCTTACACTTATAAAAACGCCTACTGAAGTATTTTTTCGATTACTCTTCTATTAGCTGTGATGCTAATTTCGAGAAGAACTACATTAGCAGCTGTGACTTTTCGACTTCGCCTTGCCGCTATGACCCTTTCGTGCATATATTAACGGGGGACTTAAGCATTATTGAAGATCAAGAGTTGGACGATTCTATAGAAAAGGCACTAACTATCACCCACCTTCTAAAATAAACTGCCAAGCGTGTTTTGAAATTATTAAGGACTCGGTAACCAATTATTGTGTTAAATGGTGCAAACGAGAAAGTGCAAACATGCTCTTAATATGTTTAAAGATAAAATTATTAGTAAGGTCACTAACAGAATTCTTTTTTATAAAGATAATTATCATGAGTCACCTCCTAAGCTGTCTGTAAACAGAATTATTTCGACACTGAGAGAACTTGGTGAAAAATATGTGTTTGCACCTGTCGGCAAAGCTTCAAACAACGTTGCCATCATTTGAAAAAAAATACTATATAGATGTCCAACAAAACGAATTGGCCAAATCTAGCACATTTAAACGTAGAGATTGTAACGAGAAAACACTCACCAAACAACATTTAAAAATGCAGAAAAGTTCCAACTAAAGATAACACCTTACCTACTGTGTACTGGATTCCTAAGCTGCGCAAAAATCCTTACAAACGTCGTTTCATTTCGGCTTAAAGTAATTGTTCCTCTACAAATTTGTCCATCTATTTAGCCAATGCACTTACATGCATTAAAGAGTAGGTAATAAAATGTTATGAAAAAAACAAAGTATAACTCTGGTGTAAATTACAGTTGGAGTTAAAAAAATTCCCTTGAAGTTTTAGATAAATTACAATCTGTAAATAGACCAGTTTCATCTATGGGCAGTTTAGATTTTTCTCAACCCTACAACATAAATTGATATAGGTTCTTTAAAATTTTTCTGGTCTTCAGTTCATTTACTGTAACACAAATCAATGATTTTTCTTCAATATTACTTACAACAACCATTACTCCTTGACATGTGATGATATGATTAAGGCACTGACTCTCTTGCTTGACAACATTTATGTTCGTTTTGGCACCATTGTTTATAAACAGGCCATTGAAATCAACATGGGAACTAATTGTGCGCCTCTCATTGCAGATCTCTTTCTGTTCTGTTACGAATGGACTTTATAAAAAAACACTAAAGTGTAACTGCACCAAATATTGATAAACTTATATCAATTCTCAATGATAACAGGTACATTGGTGATATCCTCATTATTTGAAATATTTAAGGTTATGTCGACATCATTTACCCACAAGAACTGACGCTAAATAAAGCAAACAATGACTCTAAATACTGCCCTTTTCTAGATCTTAGTATCACCATTGACTCTGGTAAAATAAAAAAAACTAAAATTTATAATAAAAGGGATGATTTCGATTTCACTATTTAATAAGTTCCATTGTACGATTTGCACGCGTTTGTTCTACCCGTGACGATTTTAATGAGCTTAACCTCACTCTTACATGTAGGCTTTTACATCAGGGTTATATTTTTTATGAATTACTATAGACTTTTAAGAAGTTTTACAGAAGATATGAACAATTGATATCTAACTTTCACTGATACTGCCGATGAAATTCATGAAACCCATCGGTTTTTTGGGGGGGTTATAATTTGTTTTTGTTTGTTGTTTTTGTTTTTGTTTTGTGTGTGTGTGTGTGTTTGTATTATTTGTGTTTTTGTGATTGTGCTTCAGTAGTGCAGTAGTGCAACAGTGTTTTACAAGCAGACTAAGTTCTCTGAGCTAGTTGGCAGTCTAGCGGCGAACACCCTTTGACTGATCTTTCTAAATTTCGTTTGTCACATTCTTTTGTTTTTCAACATAGTGGTCAAAGAGTAAGTGGTCTACCTGTATTGGGTTTTATTCGCATGTTTATTATACTATAGAGAAACGGGATAGAGAAAGGGGAGGTTTGGGTACCCATAAACCGGTTAACCCCTATCACTAGCTTTGCTCAAGTGCCTGTACCATGTCCGGCCATCCCGAGTTCCTATTGTTATTTACATTTGTCACTAGTCTGTTATGTGTTTTTCTGGTGCGATTCCACTGTGATCGTAGTTTTTGGCCATTGCAGGTGTTTACTGTTATCTTGTCTGTATAACTGTTAGTTTAAAAAAAAACAGGTCCATTTGAAATCCTCAATAGCTACTGTAATTGATTAATGATGAATGCGAAATTGTGAAAAGTAGAGCTTTCAAGTGTAAATGGTCATTGTCAAGTCGATATTCATCAGAATACAGTTGCTATTGATTTATTTCAATGGACCTGTTTATCTGTCAATTTGTAAAATAAGGTTCTATCTGAAAGGGGAGGTTTGAGTACCCATAAACCTGTTTAATCCTACCGCTAGCTTTTGCTTGTTTCGGTACCAAGTCCGGTTATCCCGAGTTCCTATTTTTATTTACGTTTGTCTCTAGTCTGTTATGTGTTTTTTTGGTTTTTTTTTTTTGGGGGGGGGGGGGGGGCGGTTCCCCCGCGGATTTTGGCATGTGATTGTAGTTTTCAGCCATTATTGGTGTTTATTCTTATCTTGACTGTATAATTTCCTGGAGATTTTAAACATAATGATAATTAATGGTAAGTTTTTCAGATTGTTGATAAGTTATTATTGGATTTTTTAATGACAGATATTTTCATCAGAACATAATTAACATTTATTTGTAGAAATGGGATATAACCCAATGTGCAACGTGCGGTAGGATACTGTTCTTGGCGGTGTACCATGTCACTACCCTTCAAGTTGTATCATTTATTCTTTCGAATCATTTTAAGAGTAGAAAAAGTGGTCTACATTAGATTTTAAACCTGATGTAGCAATGCATCTTTTACAATAAGGACAAGGTGAGATTGAGGCGTTCTCTTTTTAAACAACTCTTATGCTGATTTTTTTTCTATTTTTTTATGTTTGATTTTGTCTAAGATGGGAAGAGGGTGACATTTATCACTGAAAACACCACAGAAGGATTAATTCAGAATGTTCGATCAATAACAGGTGTGCAGTGTGGTTGACTTTCTAACTGATAATATATTTGTCACAATTTTTAGCGCTGTTTACCAACAGCAAGGTCGCATTCTAATTAGAATTCATTGTGCTCCTCTACTCGCAGTTTTGTTTATATAATCTTACGAGACTTCTTCAGGGACTAATAAATGATAAAAAAATAGAAGATGCTAGATCCTCCAACCATACTTATACTCATTAAAATTATTGCAGTTGGAGTTAACATATGTGTTATGGTCTCATGTTCATTTACTCCATATCCTTTCGTAAAATATTTAATACAGGAGTTTGTCTTTTATTGCAGTGTGGAGTTGGTAAAACAATTCCCCGTGGTAGAGATGTATGCTCTTTATTTTTCTTAGATATGGTGTACTTGTACATGAGATAATATCTCATGTGTACACTTTGTTCAATTAGTATTGTCTTAATTTATGTAAATTCTAAAACCGAAGGATTAACTCCCTCCATCGTAGTTTTGTCCTTAGCTATATTTGATATTATTGATTATTTGGATTTCGTTTGGTTTTATGCATTTTAAACATTTTTTGAAACTATTTATTTCCTTCGTTTGGGTTCTAGTGCTGCTGATGAGGAATAAATTTCCGAAATGGCCATACAGCTCATTAAAATTATTGCCGTTGGAGTTAACATATGTGTTATGGTCCCAAGTTCATTTACTCCATATCCTTTCGTAAAATATTATAGATATATCGATGAATGATGTTCTTTCTATCAATCACGCATTTTTTTTTAATTTTCGATTTTTTTTATTTTTTTTTTTTTTTTGATAAATGGAACCCAGTAATATATCCGCCAAACTAGAGATAAAGGAAACGACATACATCTCTAATTTGACGAAAATGGCCATCTCAGTACTGAAATTTACGACAAAAGGAAAGAAAGCTTTATTTATCAATTTCCCTATCATGGACAAAAATATTCGAGCTTCTTCTACTTACGGAAGTATGTTGAAAATTTGATTCGTTACGCGCGAGCTAGTGCAAATTATACAAACTTTCTAATTAGATATAGTTATATCCGTAGCCGCCTTATAATCGATGCTTCAAAAAATGCCGGTCATACGATCAATAAAAAAGTTCTATAATAAATATTAGTCCTTTGTGGAAAAAATTGAAGTTTCAGTCCGAACTCTGATTCAAGATCCTTTTTTTACTTAGTATGGGGATAATCATTCCTTTCGACTGTCTATAACCTTTTAATAGGAATTGCTGTTGAGTTGCTACTTGACACTGCTGCAATGTACGACGTAAAACTGGTTTGACCCTTTATTTCTTTTGAAATGCCTTTACCAGTTCAGAACCATTGCAGTTTTTCTGGTGGTTCTACCTGGTTTATCTTTTGTGTTTTGTCTTATAGACTTCGGCTCATGACAACTATTAAGTTTTTTTTTTTTTTTGGAGAGCGTAAAGAGCTCACTGAGCTGGATTAATAATTTTGCGTGATTTTAAAAAAAACATAATAAGAAGAGTTTGAAAAGTAAAAGTAAAATGTCTTACATATGACCATAGAGTTTTAAAATAACTTTTTGTGCAAAGTTCCGTTTTGAAAAGTCAAAAACGTCAGGGGGTAACAACTATCAACCAGTACAGCATAGAGTTCGGAGCAAATGTTGTCTTGGCCAACATATATTTCTCGAATCAAACATTGTTATCTTCTTATTACGGTTTTGAGTTTTTTCTATGACAAGGGTTTTAGTGTAGGTCTACATATTCCATTGATAAAAGCGACCCTCATTCCGATAGGTGCTGTCAAAATAGCAGGACATCTTACCCTTTCGTAGCACCTGATGTCTAGCTCAGTCTTATGGAAGTTTACTGTAAGTGCCTTTGCTTTGAATGTTATTTTATTTCTGTATTTTGCTGCTCTCTAATGTCATTACTGTCCTATTTTCTCGTTTAACCGTGTCTCTGAACATTGATGTTTTGTAATTACTAATTCTCTATTCCTTCGGTATTCTACTATCGTTGTTTCCGAATGATCAAAGCGAAAGAAGATCACATTTATCATAGCTTAGGGACTACCCAGAGCGATAACATAAGAAGCCCAAAGACAAGACACACCACCAAAACACACGAACATTACAAGCAGACCACTAAAAACTAATGCATTCACAATAAGAACTCACAAACAATAGGGAAATCCGGTACACTGAAGGGTATGCAAGACCGTATGTGTAGTTCCATGGCAGATTGTGGCATGTATTTATAATTTTCGGCCATTGTAGGTGTTTCCTGTTATCCATTTTTTACATTGTATACGGCACCTGTCAATAAATCAATCAAGGTTAAGTCAAGATTGTTCATGTCAAATCCGGGAAGACATGAATGGATCTAAAAATGTCCATTCTCGTTTTTTAAAACTATCAGTGACGGCCATCGAATATATGAAGGACGAAAGTAACAAGGCTGAGCATACCCTGAATCTGCAGTTTCTCAGAAAGTGCTTTTTCCATTAAGTCAATGTATGAACTGCTCAACAGTAGTGAATCAACTGTGAAATACATACTCCAGAAGTTCTAACTCCTTATTGAGTTTTTAAGTATATTATTTCTTGAAGTTGCATGTTAGAACAGATTATGAGAATTTATGAATCTTACACCATTGAAAGTGCATGATAGAGATAAATGAGGAAATACTTACAATGGCCGAACACTACAATCACATGCCATAATCCACCAGGGAACTGCAAAGAAAAACAATAAAATGACAAAAAATAAACATAGACAACGATAGGAACTAGGTATAGCCGGACTTGGTACCGGCACTAGCAACAGCTAGCGGTAGGGTTTAACCGGTTTATGGGTACCCAAACCTCCCCTTTCTCTATTCCGTTTCCCTGTAGAGAATCAGAGACACCCAAGGTCATGATGATAATTCAAAGACGAGGCTTGCAAAGTCAGAGAACCATTGAAATTTTACCAGAGGCTGCCTGAGATTTCTAATTCTGTTTGACTATTTTCTCCCATTTGTTACCACATATACAATTTGTTTACCAACAGGGGATACTTATCATCCACGTTTCGTGGAGATGCAAATGACGTCAGGATAAGTTTTTGTACGTACAAAAGTGTTTTCATGGTATATAGAAGTTTATTTTTTCTAATTAAAATAATGGAATCTACTCGTACCCGTTATTTATTCTTTAAATAACACTAAAATAATTTTTGCCCTTGTTTCTTCAAATTTAACCGCATGTCTATAAGTGTATGACTCATGTCAAAGAGATACTAGCGAATTTAGTCTATGGTTTTGTCCAAATTAGGAAAGTAGTTGAAAAATTCACCACGACGACGTATATCACTTGTTACGCAATGAATAGCTCCACCAAAACTGTAATCATCTCTGAAAGGTATGCGGATGCATTTTATTCCTGTAAATCAAAAAAGTAATATTCATTTTTATTTGATTAGATATTTTCTTTATAATAAAAAAAATAAATAATACAAATGGTACCAAAATGAAACAATATTTTCGAAATGTGATAGAATTAGAGCTCTTTTCTGCTAACACGAAAGGTATTTTGCAAATTACCCACTTTGTTCCCGTTTTTTTTACATTTGATGACAAAGGAAAATGACAACATCAAAATCAAGACCACGTGACCACAGCCAAGTCATGAAACCCCCATACAACGGTAACCTAGCAATGAAATCTTCAAATCTTAAACAACAAGTTTAAAACCATACTGAAGAAGGGAAATACTTTTATCCCAGTGTTTGTCCGGTCTATAGTTGCTTCCCTTTTCATGACAACTGGATTACTAGATATCGATATTGTTGTTGCTCTGAGTCTCTATAGATGATTATTTTGACAAAGTGTGTGTTCAGTACTGAGAAGACTAATTCTAATGCAAAATTTATGTAACGGATCATTTGATTGGTTTAAACTGACCATCAATTACACGATATACATGCCTCCGACAAAATATGTGTCCTGTCTAGGTCTGGCTCCTTGTCACCTTACAGCTACTTTAATATAGGATTAAACACTCATTTTTAGGAACTTATCTATGTATAAACTCCGGCAGCTCACTCACAAACTGATAAAGTCCGAAGGATTTTATGTTAAGTTTGTGAGTGAGCTGCCGGAGTTAATACATACATAATTTCCTAAAAATCAGTGTTTAATCCTTATAATTCAAATTTTGTACGTTAAAAACTGCAAAAAATATAAAATATTAAAAAATATATACTCTTACAAACACTTCATCCGATATTACCCGACAAAGGGACCAAAAGGCAACACGATGTCGTATGAGATTTCAAAGTAGGCTATTTCTATAGATACTTGATCAATTAACTTGTAGTTAAATGATTATATTAGTCCCGTGTAGATTCTGCGTGAAGCGTGATTATTAATTTTGAGGGAAATGGGTTGTAGGATTTAAATATTAAAATTTCAAAGCAAACAAAATAAAAAGTAAATGATTGAATTGCACAAAGAAATATATTCAAAGTTCCTTCCAATTAAGGGGTATAAGCCTGATGACCGTTTGGTCACCTAAAACAGGCAGAAAAAATAATGGCCAAAATAATTTGGTAATTATAACTAACAAATCAGTTGCTGTGGGAAATATGTCAAATATGACACAAACTTATTGGCTTTGTTAAAAGTTGCAAGCAATGAAAAATAATGGCCCTCAATGGTTATATGCCTTGGGTTGATTTACTTGAGGCTTGCAAATTTCATAGCTATGGTAAAATTTGATGAAAAATTCTAACAATATACTGTTACAAATGTATTTGTAAGTTACATGTATTTTCATGTGGGTCAAAAAATGTTATTCTGACCTTATTCTCACAGTCAGAAATAGTTGCAATTAATAATTATGACCATTTATGGCTATCTGTGGTCAGGTTGGGTCTTAAAATATCATTCTGACCCTATGCTTGCAGATTTCATGGCTGTGAAAATACATGTAGTTTCGATTAATAGTTATGATCATTTATAGCTATATATGGTCATTTTGGGACATAAAATATCATTCTGACCTTATGCTTGCATATTTCATGGCTGTGAAAATAGTTGCGATTAATGATTATGATCTTTTATGGCAATTATATGGTCATTTTGGGACATAAAATATCATTCTGACCTTATGCTTGTAAATTTCATGGCTTTGAAAATAGTTGTGATTAATAATAATGATCATTTAAGGCTATATATGGTCATTTTGGGACATAAAATATCATTCTGACCCTATGCTTGCATATTTCATGGCTGTGAAAATAGTTGCGATTAATAATTATGATCATTTATGGCTACATATGGTCATTTTGGGTAATAAAATGTCATTCTGACCTTATGCTTGTAGATTTCATGGCTGTGAAAATAGTTGTGATATTTATGGCTATATATGGTCATTTTGGGACATAAAATATCATTCTGACCTTATGCTTGTATATTTCATGGCTGTGAAAATAGTTGTGATTAATAATTATGGTCTTTTTTGGCCATACATGGTCATTTTGGGACATAAAATATCATTCTGACCTTATGCTTGTATATTTCATGGCTGTGAAAATAGTTGCGATTAATAATTATGATCTTTTATGGCTATCTGTGGTCTGGTTGGATCTTAAAATATCATTCTGACCCTATGCTTACAGATTTCATGGCTGTGGAAATAGTTGTGATTAATAATTATGATCATTTTTGGCTATCTGTGGTCAGGTTTGTTCATTCAATATAATTCTGACCCTATGCTTGCAGATTTCATGGCTGTGAAAATACTTCAGATCAGTATTAATGATCATTTATGGCTATCTGTGCCCTTTTGATGTGTTTCTCCCTGCTGATTGTTTACAAGTGCATACATTTTGCTCCTATTTGAAATAAAGTAGTGTCTAAATATTGAAAATCAATTTACTACAAATTAATTGATCTCCACTATCCCCGTCAACCTCTGATTAGAGTATCTCGTCAACTTATAATTATTGGTTTGTTATTTTGATAATTTAAACAGCTGAATAAATCATTTGGTTCCTATAATCATATACCGACGTTAAATTCTATATAAAAATCATATTTTTAAATATTTCCGTCGTACAGCTTACTTTAAAATCTCATAGACTTTAAAATCTCATAAACATGTCAACCCCCGTATGAAATCTACACGTATATGACAAAAACCGGAAACGGAACTTGCAGTTTTCATAGGCTTTACAATCTCATACGACAACGACATATAAACGGCCACAGTGCACACATCGAGAAAACTAAAAGAAAACTTGGCAAACGAAATCGGGAGATGCGGGCATTATATATACAAATGGTCAGAATAATAGGTGATAATAGATAAGTAACGACATATGCTTAAAATAATGTGCTTGATACTAAGTATATTTCAGTTACCTATATGAAAAGGCCACAAATCGTCAGGAAAATGAAGTTCATGTACTCTATACCCTCTCGATTTGGTATGCCGTCTCAGCCATTCTATTCTTTTCCTGTTAGTAGTAAATCCTTGCTGCACAAACAAGTCCTTCCCTAACCGTAAAACATCAGCAGCATCGAACAACTGAAAATGAAGGTAAAAACAAAATTATCGAACTGAATTGTCAATATTGACAAAGCAAGTTCACATCACCAGAAAAAATGGCAACCGCAATGGTCCTGACTTGGTACAGATATTTTATGGCTTATGGCAGGCAAAACATCACTATCGAATGAGGTAGTGTAATGTAGCAACTAAACGACAATTGCTATTGAAAGGTCGTGTAGACAGCGGAAAGAATGCTCATCCCAGTACCAAGTTAAAAAAGGATCTTGAATGACAGTTCGGAACGAAACTTCAAATTTTTCCACAATTGATTGTTATTTATTTTAGAATTATTTAAATGATCGTATAAGACGGATTGTTTTTTTTTGAAACCTTGATTATTTTGGCGGTCATGGCGATAACTATGCCTTTTAAGAAAGTTTGCATAATTGGTGATAGCTCTCGCGAAAGCCATCGTCTGTGAAACACACACTCCGGAAGCAGGAATAGTTTGAATATTACTATCAATACTAGGGAAATTGATACTTTTAGAATCACAGTCGTCCCTTTTGTCGTACAGATGATTTCTGAACACTTACATCAAATACGAAATACAAATAAATAAAGATAAATAAAGATGAGAATCTAGCGGTTTCTATAGTTTCTTTTATCTCTAACTCTGGAGGATACTAGTATATTAAAGGGATACATTTAACAAAACATGCTTTGGCAATGGAAAGAACACCATCGATGAACCATAAGTGAGATTGAAGGATCTTGCATCTTCAATTTTAAGAGCTTTTACGAGTCCCTGAAAAAAAAGATATCAAATTGAATCAGATTAATTTTTTTTTGTTTTGTTTGTTTGTTTGTTTGTTTGTTTTTTTGTTTGTATGTTTGTTTGTTTGTTTTTTTTTTGTTGTTTGTTTTTTGTTTTTTGTTTTTGTTTTTTGTTTTTTTTTGTTTTGTTGTTTTTTTTGTTGTTGTTTTTTTAAACAAATTTTGAGATAGACAAAAAACATGACAATTTGTAATGAATTCCTTATCCCTAAACAGACTTACACACTTTACTTGTCAGTCCTACGTCATAAACGACTTGACATTGTCTATACTATGAAAATTATGCACCGGGGAATCTGAATTCAAAATATCGTTAATGGTGTCGATTACATATTTACAACAATCAAAAATCGTAGCATCGTTTAATCAGCTGGTGGTGTTCTAGTATTGATTAAAAAAATACATGAAATCTATAACTGTCCAGATTTATTGTAGTATTGAAACTTCGAATTTGTCTACATCGTACACTAAAATTCCACAATTGCAGGCGCAACATATTCTATAGGGACTTCGATAAGGCTGATGTTTACACTCGTAAAACCGATCCAATTCCATTGGCCAATTACTATGTCTAAAAAAGACATCACTTCGGAAAAAATACACAAGATACTTAAAATCAAAATGCTTTTTTGTTTTATA
>MJUU01032474.1:14231-45867 GCA_002080025.1 Modiolus philippinarum
AAGAAACGGTGCAAAAACAATAAGTCGCCAAACTTTGTTTGGGCGACTTAATAATAATAAGAAACGGTAGTAAAACAATAAGTCTCCCCAAACTCCGTTTGGGAGACTTAACTAGTTATTATTCTTTTTCTTTTTGTCCGACACATTTCTCGAAGACTGGTCATCATAACTTAATGAAACTTTGTGGGATGGTAGATACCCACCCAGAGATGTGCAGTTGAGTCTTTGAATTGTCAAAATGGCCGCCGTTGTCATGGAAAAGAAAAAAAGGCGGGAAAACTAAAAGTGCTCAGAATTGCATGAAATTTCACAGGAAGGTTGCCTGGCATGCATACAATTGATTTTTGGACTTAAAATTTTCAAAATGGCGACCGTTGCCATGGAAACAGAAAAAAGGCGAGAAAATTAAAAGTGCTCAGAACTGGATGAAATTTCATAGGAAGGATGTCTAACATGAAAGGGATTGATTTCCGGTCGTAAAAATTCACAATGGCGGCCGTTGCCATGGAAACGGAAAAATGGTGGGAAAATTAATTTTGCTCTGAACTGGATGAAATTTTATAGGAAGGATGTCTAACATGTAAGGAATTGATTTCCGGTCTTAACATTTTTAAAATGGCGGCCGTTGCCATGGAAACGGGAAAAGGCGGGAAAACTCAAAGTATTCAGAATTGGATGAAATTTTACCGAAAGGTTGCCTAACATATGTAGAATTGGGTTTCGGTCTCCAAGACTTCAAAATGGCGACCATTGCCATGAAAACTGTAAAAAGGCGAGAAAATACAAAGTGACAGAATTGAAAGAAATTTGAGGCCAAAAACTTTCAAAAGGACGGTTGTTGCTATGGAAACTGGGAAAAGTCGGGAAAATGGAAAGTGCTCAAAACTCCATGATAATTTACAGAAATGTTATTTTAGAAGTATAGGACATATTTTGAGGTTGAAAATTTTCAAAATGGCAGCCATTGCTATGGCACCAAAATTTACAGGGAGGTGGAGTGAGTTCTAGAATTTCCAAAATGGCCGCCGTTGCCATGGAAACGGAAAAAAGGCGGGAAAATTAAAAGTGCTCCGATCTGGATGAAAATTGACACAGGGGTAGTCTGTGATGTGTGTTGAATTGAATTCTGTGTCAGAATTTGCAAAATGGCGAGCGTTTCCATGGAAACCGAAAAAGGTGGGAAAATTAAGAGTGCTCCGATTTGGATGAAAATTGACACAAAGGTAGTGTATGATGTGTAGAAATAAACTCTGGTGTCAGAGCTTCCAAAACGGCGACCGTTGCCATGGAAGCCGAAAAAGGGCGGGAAAATTAAAAGTGATTTGATTTGCATGAAAATTGACACAGAGGTTGTCTATTATGTGTGGAATTGAATTCTGGTGTCAGAATGCCCAAAATAGCGACCATTGCCATGGAAACGAAAAAAGGCGAGACAATTGCAAGTGCTCCATTTTCGATGAAAATATGCAGGGTTGCAAACATTTCACAGAAATGATTTTTGGTCTTAAAATTGTCAATGCCATGGAAACGGAAAAAAGGCGGGAAAATTAAAAGTGATCCAAAGTGACTTCTGCGTTTGCATCCAAACACAATCATTACTTGTTATGTCGCCCCAGACGTAGTCGGGGCGACATATTGTTATTGTTCTGTTTCTTCTTTTCCTTCTTATTATTATTCTTTGTTATTATTATTGTTCTTCCACAAATTTTGTCCGGACTATTTTGAGAAAACGGTTTCGTGTATGCAGGGAGTTGGATCACCGTGACGAGAAGTGCAGGCTACGGAAAAAAAAAGATGGCCGCCATTTTACGTTGAAAAATTGAGGATTCAATATCACAGGAACTGCTTTGCACAATGTGTTTATATTATTTATAAATGTTCAACAAGATGAAAGGAAGGAATCTGTGCGGAAAACATTTTCAAAATGGCCGCCAAAATACGTCAAAATTTCAGCTTTGTCCGATTTCGACGAGAATTGATTTCTAGGTAGATTTTGACCCTAAGAACAAGATGCAATCATCGAATTGGCTGTCGGGGGCGACATCAGCTATTGCTTGCAATTGCAAATCTAGTTATTCTTGTTCTTCTTCTCGTCTTTCCGCTAACATTTTGTCCACGCATTTTCTCAGAGACTACCGCTCCGATCTGGACCAAACTTCATAGGAAGCTGGAACCCAATGTGAGGATTTGCAATCCGGTCTGGGAATTTACAAAATGGTGCCGGTTGCTATGGAAATTGCAAAAAAAGGCGGGAAAATGAAATGCTCAGAATTGGATGAAATATGATAGGAAGGTTAGTTATAACATGGGAATAGGGTTCCGGTCTCCAAGACTTTAAAATGGCAACTGTTGCCATGGAAATGGCCAAAACGCGCGAAAATCAAAATGCTGGGATTTGAAAGAAACTTTACAGAAAGGTTGCTTAGGGCATGATGAATGTGTCCATGGTTTCCAAGACTTCAAGATAGCAACCGTTGCCATGGAAACGGAAAAGAGGCGGGAAAATTCAAAATGCTTGAAGGAATTCACGCGAAAACATTTTGCAAAATGTCCGCCATATCCAAGATGGCTGCCAAAATACGTCGAAATTTCAACATTGTCCGATTTCAACTACAATTGATTTCTAGGTAGATTTTGACACTACAAACAAGATGGAATGATCGACTTGGATGTCTGGGGCGAAATCAGCTATTGCTTGCAATTGCAAATCTAGTTATTAAGTCTCCCAAACGAAGTTTGGGAGACTTATTATTTTTGTTGCGTTTCTTATTATTATTCCCTATTATTCTTCTTTCCGTTTCTTCTCGTCCTAATGAACTTGTCCGAAGCAGATCTCAGAGACCATTAGACCCAGAGCTTTCAAATTGTAGGATATTAGCCCCATATATCTAGATGTGCAATCATGAAAATTTTTTTCAAAGGGGATCTATTAAGGGTACATTTGGGGGCTCAAAAAGAAGTCGATGGGAAAATGAAGTTTTGAAGGTTTTGACTGTAACTCACAAACTATTTACACTAGCTGCCTCAAAATTCATAGGAAGATTATGTGTGATGTTAGATAAAGTTCAACGGCATTGCAAATTTCAAACTTAGTATGGTTGCCATGGAAACCATAACTAAAAATCGAAATTTTGAGAAAATAGTATTTATTTTTGATAATCATATTTTTATTACAGGTATATGTGTTATCTAGGTTATAAGGGGAACCCCTGCCCAATTTTTTCTTGAAACAAGGTATGAAATTGATTGTAATGGATAATGGAGCATTTGGTTGCCATGGAAACCAAACCAGAAAGCTATGATTTTGAAAAAAACGTGTTTTCTGTTCTATGTTGTGTTTTGATTTTGACTAATTTGTATAAAGTAAATAATAAGGGGAACCCTGCTCAAATTGTTTTGAAAGGGGTTTTAGAATGGCCAGGAATCCGATGTGGGAGTTTGTTTGGGAGACTTTTGTGTTTCGCTTGCGAACACAGTTATAACTTGTTTTTATTATTCTTCCGCTTTCTACCCAAACATTTGTCCGGCACTTTTCTTGGAGACCGTAAGCCGCAGGGTATTGAAACTTGGTATGAAGTTTGAACCCCATGTGGAATTCTGCGGTTGACGTTCGGAATTTTCATGGAAACCGAAAAAAGCGTGAAAATTAAAAGTGCTCCGATTCGGATGAAACTTGACACAGGTGTTGCCTATGATGTCTGGAATTGAATTCAGGTGTCAGAATTTTCAAAATGGCGACTTGTGCGGTTGACTTTCGGAATTTTCAAAATTGCGGCCGTTGCCATGGAAACCGAAAAAGGCGGGAAAATTAAAAGTGCTCCGATTTGGATGAAATTTTACGCAGAGGCTTCCATTCATGTGACAAATCAAATTCTAGGTCCATGGGAGGGGGGTTGGGAGCCATTCTATGATCCACAAGATCATAATCATGTCTTGTTTTTATGTCGCCCCAGACGTAGTCGGGACGACATATTGTTTTTGGTCCGTTTCTTTGTTATTATTATTACGCTTTCTTTCTTTCTTCCACCTCTTTTTGTCCGCACAAGTTCTCAATGATGCCTTCACATAATTCATTCATACTTGGCACAAAGTTGGATCACCTTATGAAGTTGTGCAAGCAATCAATTTTTTTTTAAAAATGGCCGCCATTTCCAAGATGGCTGCCATTTTACGTCAAAGACCTAAACAAAACTTGAGGATTCAATATCTCAGGTACTGCTTTGCAGACCCTGATGATATTTTGTGTAAATATTCAATAAAATGAGAGGAAGGAATTTATGCGAAAATTTTTTTCCAAATGGCCGCCATTTCCAAGATGGCCGCCAAAATACGTCAAAATTTCAATGTTGTCGGATTTCAACGAAAATTTATTTTTAGGTAGATTTTGATGTCGTGAACAAGATAGAATCATCGAATTGGCTGCCAGGGGCGACATCAGCTATTGCTTGCAATTGCAAATCTAGTTATTATTCTTGTTCTTCTCGACTTTCTGCCAACATTTTGTCCGCGCGTTTTCTCAGAGACTACTGGACCGATCTTGACCAAGCTTCATAGGAAGATGGGTCCTTATACGCAGTTGTGCAAGAAGGTCTTGGAATTTTTAAAATGGCACGGGTTGCCATGGAAATGGCAAAAAAGGCGGAAAATCAAAGTGCTCGGAATTGGATGAAAATTTAAAGGAAGGTTGCTTATGGCATGGGGAATAGGTTTGTGTGTCCAAGACTTCAAAATGGCACCGGTTGTCATGGAAAGGGCAAAAAAAGGCGGGAAAATTGAAAGTGCTCAGAATTGAATGAAACTCAACAGAAAGGTTGCCTATGATGTGCGTAAGTGATTTTAGCCAGTATTTCTGATTTGGGAGTTGGTTTGGGAGACTTTTGTATCAGGATCGTGATAAGGTTATAAATTATTTTAAATTTCTTGTTCTTCTCTTTCCGACAATTTTCTCAATTACTAATAATCGGATCTTGACCAAACTTCACAGGATGATAGACCCTTATCCCAAAAGATGCAATGGGTCTTAGAATTTTCAAAATGGCACCGGTTGCCATGGAAACAGCAGAAAAGGCGGGAAATTCAAAGTGCTGAGAATTGAATGAAAATTTACAGTAAAGTTGCTTAGGACATGGGCAAAAGGTTTCAGGTGTCCAAGACTTCAATATGGCACCGGATGCCATGGAAACGGCAAAAAAGACGGAAAAATCAAAGTGCTCAGAATTGAATGAAAATTCATTGGAGGGTTGCTTAGGACATTGGGAAAAGGTTTCCGGTGTCCAAAACTTCAAAATGGCATCTATTGCCATGGAAACAGAAAAAAAAAACGGGAAAATTGGTAGTGCCCAGAATTTGATGACATTTTACAGGGAGGTTGCCTAACATCTATAGAATTCACTTCTGGTCTCCAAGACTTTTAAATGTTTACCGTTAAAAAAAAGGCGGGGAAACCAAAGTGCTCACAATTGGATGAATTTTTACAGGAAGGTTGCCTAACATATGTTCAACTGACATCTGGTCTCCAAGACTTCAAAATGGCGACAGGTGTTTAGTTATCTGTAGAATTGGCTCCTGGACTCAAGGACTTTAAAATGGTGACCGGTGCCATGAAAATAGTAAAAAAGACGACAAAATCAAAGTGCTCAGAATTGGATGAATTTTTACAGGAAAGTTGCGTAACATCTGTAAAATTGGCTTCTGGTCTTCAAGACTCCAAATTGGTGGTCGTTGCCATGGAAACGGAAAAAGGCGGGAAAATCCAAAGTACTCAGAATTGAATGAAATTTTACAGGAAAATTGCCTAACACATGTAGAATTGAGTTGCGGCCTCCAAGACTTCAAAATGGCGACTGTTTTCATGGAAACGGTAAAACAGTCAGGAAAATCAAAGTGCCAAGAATTATATGAAATTTTACGGAAATGTTGCCTTACATGTGTAGAATTTGGTTCCAGTTTCCAAGACTTCAGAATGGCGATTATTGCCATGGACACGGAAAAAAGGCGGGAAAATTCAAAGTGCTCACAATTGAATGAAATTTTTTAAAGAAGGTTGTTTTAAAATCTGTAGATCTTATCTAAAGCCTTTGGATTTTGATATTGGAATTCGTTTTTGGAGACCTCTTGTGTTTGCATCCAAACACAATTAATACTAAACGAAGTTGGGAGACTTATTGTTTTTGTTGCGTTTCTTATTAAGGTCTTTCCCGACTCCAGTCGGAAAGACCTTCTAGTAATTCTTCTGATTATTATTATTATTATTATTATTATTATTTTTCTTCTTCTTCCGTAAGGTCTCTGTACGGAAAACCTGTTGACGTATCATTACGAAACTTCGCGTACTAACTGGAAGTTGGAAATTCTCTTTCGAAATTAGGGGACGGACAAAATCTATTTTTAGTAACAGAGTTATCTCCCCGACTGCGGTTTTTCTTGTTATCAGGTAAACTCAGAAACCGTAACCGATATCAAAATTCTGAATAGGGGAAAATGTTTGATTCATCTTCAGGATGATTTGTCATGCAAAAAAATTTTTTGGGGTCGCGACCCCGGTTACGCGTTTTTGACCCCTGATTTGGCAGTTTTTCAAAGTTATCGGAATTTGATGAAATTTAGTATCCAGGTTGTCTTAATGACCCTGATAACAAATCTGGGGTCAAAAAAAATTTTCGTCCGCCATTTTCAAAATGGCCGCCATTTGAAATTTTGTTATCGCAATATTTCGGAAACGAGAAAAAATTTCTGAAAACATTATATTGCAAAAATGTTCCTCTCATTGAGATCTGTATTTTGTTCAATTGAACAAAAACTCTCCGATGAACCGTTTTTGAGTTATAGCCCTTGACGGGTTTCGGTAAATCGGTTTTTCGCGAATAACTTTTAAACGCTTACAGATAATATAGTAAACATATATGTTTAAAGTGATCAGCATGAAAATACCTTCAATTTGAGTACCAGGTTGAAGGTCATCGGTGACCTTTGACCTTGACCTTTGACCTTGTTATCAGATGAACTCGGAAACCGTAATAGATGGCTGAAAAAGTATATCAGCAAAAATGTTCATCATGTCAAGGGCTACATTTGTCTCATTTGGACCGAAGCTCTCCGATGACTCCCTGAAGAGTTATTGCCCTTGACGCGTTTTAGAAATAGGTTTTTTGCGTATAACTTTTAAACCTTTACAGATAGTATGGTCATGTAACATTTCAAATTCATCAGTAAGAAGAGACCTTCAATTTGATCCCAAGGTCAAAGGTCATCAAGGTCATCGGTCAAGGTCATAGCCAAATTTTAGGTTTTTTAATCGTAAAATCTTTAAAACGATTAGAAATGGCTACTCTAATATATTGGAGACAATGTGCGTCTCAAGAAGATGATTTTGAACATGTGACATGACAAAACATAACATTACACACAACATTGACTGGGAAAGACCTTGCAATTGTTCTCTGAACAATTTTCCTTTTAATTATTATTATTATTCTTCCATCTTTCTTTCTTCTCGTCGCAATGAACTTGTCCGAAGCAGATCTCATAGACCATTAGACCTAGAGGGTTCAAACTTGGCATACTATTGGCCCCATGTATCTAGATGTGCAATAATCAAATATTTCCCAAAAGGGGGTCCATTAAGGGTACTTTTGGGGGTATAAAAAGGGGATGGGGTGGTCCTATAGTAACCCTATGGGAAAATGAAATTTGTAAAGTTTTTCACCATTTTTTTCAATGTTTCTCAAAAACTATTACAACTAGCTCCATGAAACTTCATGAGAAAGGTAAGTGTCATGTAAAAAAGGGTTCATCAGCATTGGAAGTTTCACAATAATAACCGTTGCCATGGAAACCATACCAAAAATGTAAATTTGAGGAAATTAAAAGTTTTTGTTTTTAATAGTATTTTGATTACAGCAATATGTACAACTAGATTATAAGGGGAACCCCTGCCCAAATTTTTTTTTGGAATGGGGTTTAAAATTGATTGTTATGGATGGGGAAATTTAAAATAACTATGGTTGCCATGGAAACTATTTAAAAAACTTAAAATTTTGAGAAAATCGTAATTACTGTTGATAATTGTAAATTGTTGTACTTTTATTACAGCTATATATATTACTTAGGTAATAAGGGGAACCCCTGCCCAAATTTTTTTTGAAACAAGGTATGAAATTTGATGTAAAGAATAATGGTGCATTTGGTTGCCATGGAAACCAACCCAGAAATCTATAATTTTGAGAAAAACGTGTTTTCTTTCGCATGTAATCATTTGATTTCAGCAACATGTATAAACTAATTTGTAAGGGGAATCTCTGTCCAAATTTTTTCCAGAGGGAGTCTCGTAATGCCTTGAAATCCGATATGGGAGTTCGTTTGGGAGACTTTTGTGTTTCGCTTGCGAACACAGTTATTACTTGTTATTATGTCGCCCCAGACGTAGTCGGGACGACATATTGTTCTTTGCCCGTTTCTTTATTATTATTATTATTATCATTCATTATTGTTTCTTTCTTCCACCTATTTTTGTCCGGTGATTTTCTCTGGGATGCTTCAACAGAACTGATTGATACTTGGCACAAAGTTGGACCACTATGAAAAGATGTGCATGCACCACTAAAATTTTCAAAATGGCCGCCATTTCCAAGATGGCCGCCAAAATACGTCAAAATTTCAACGTTGTCCGATTTCAACGAAATTTGATTTCTAGGTAGATTTTGATGCTGGAATCATCGAATTGGCTGTCAGGGGCGACACCAGCTATTGCTTGCAATTGCAAATCTAGTATTGTTATTGCTTTTCTCTTTTATTTTCTTCCAATGATTTTTGTCCGGCTATTTTCTCAAAGATGCCTGGACAGAATTCATTCATACTTGGCACATAGTTGAACCACCATGAGAAGATGTACATGCACTAACAAAAAATTTCAAAATGGCTGCCATTTTCAAGATGGCCGCCATTTTACGTCAAAATATTGAGGATTCAATAAATCAGAACCTGCATGGAAGAATTTGTTCATATTTTGTATTAATGTTTAATACGATGAGAGGAAGGAATTCATGCGAAAAAAATTTTCAAAATGTCCACCATATTCAAGATGGCCACCAAAATACGTCGAAATTTCAACATTGTCCGATTTCAACGAAAATTGATTTCTAGGTAGATTTTGATGGTGCGAACAAGATGGAATCATCGACTTGGACGTCTGGGGCGACATCAGCTATTGCTTGCAATTGCAAATCTAGTTATTATTATTATTCCATCTTTCTTTTTTCCCGTCCCAATGAACTTGTCCGAAGCAGATCTCATAAATCATTAGACCTAGAGGTTTCAAACTTGGAATACTATTGGCCCCATGTATCTAGATGTGCAATCATTAATTTTTTTTTCAAAAGAGGGTCCCTTTAGGGTACTTTTGGGGTATCAAATAGGTCTGGGGTCGTCCTATAGTAACCTTATGGGAAAATGAAATTTTGAAAGTTTTTCACCTTTTTTTCACTGTTTCTCAAAAACTATAAACACTAGCTCCATGAAACTTCATGAGAAAGGTAATTGTATTGTAAAAAGGGGTTCATCAGCATTGGAAAATTCAAAATAATATCCGTTGCTATGGAAACCATATCAATTTAATGGAAATTTCGGGAAAATAGTAGTTTTTGTTGAAAATAGTATTTTGATTTCAGCATTATGTATAACTTAGATTATAAGGGGAACCCCTGCCCAAATCTTTTTTGAAAGTGGGTTTAAAATTGATTGTAATTGATGGGGAAATTTCAAAATTACTATGGTTGCCATGGAAACTATCAAAAAACTTTAAATATTAAGAAAATCGTAATTACTTTTGATAATTGTAAATTATTAGAAAAAAGAAGGGAAATGGTAAATGTGTCAAAGAGACAAGGACCCAAAGGGGAGTAATAACAACTCAAAGCCACCATAAGATCTTCAATGAACGGTGAGAAAACCCCACACCCAACGGCAGGTCGGAGTCGGCCCCTGAATAAAGAGTAATCAAGTTCAGCGAAATAAACATCATCCTAGACTCCTATAGACATAAAGTAAACTTAACTAGAAAAAAGACAATACACACAAAGGCTTAATAATTTCCTTAGGACAATAATATCATGCAAATACCAGAATACATAACAACAGTAAAATTCAGTTGGCAACAGGACTGAGTCAATTGTGAAAAACGAAACTGAAATAACTAAATATACGGACATAAACATGAAAGCAGAAGAGACTACTAGCAGTTAACTGACATGCCAGCTCCAGACCCATTACCAACTGACAAAGTTAGTTATATACCCTCATATACAGCTTCCACCAAGATCCCTTCCTGTGAGTAGTTTAGCATAATGATTTCATGCATATACTGGAATACATAACCCGTGTCCATGCAATACAGATTTTTAGAAATTTAGAGTGTGTTTAGTTAAAATGCAAAGACCCTATCAAAAAATCAATGCTAATACCAAAGAAGGCCATAAGTAATGACTTGACGACAATACCGTAATTGTAACCCATATGAATTAGACGATTTAAAGGTTTCATAATTTTGTTAGGTGAGTTTAAGTATTTTTTTACTCTTATGTAAAACATTACTTTACATTACATGTATTTTTATTACAGCTATATGTATTACTTAATAGGTAATAAGTGGAAGTCCTGCCCAAATTTTCTTTGAAACAAGGTATGAAATTGAATATAAAGGATTATGGTACGTTTGGTTGGCATGAAAACCAAACCAGAAACCTATAAATTTGAGAAAAACATTTTCTGTTGCATATAATTATTTGGTTTGTATAAATTAATCTGTAAGGGGAATCCCTGTCAAATTTTTTTCTAGAGGTAGTCTCGTAATGCCTTGAAATCCGATATGGGAGTTCGTTTGAGAGGCTTTTGTGTTTCGCTTGCGAACACTGTTATCACTTGCCATTATTTCGTCCTAGTCGAAGCCGCGGAGACATATTGTTATTGTGCCGTTTCTTTGTTATTATAAATGAAGTTTGGGGAAACTTATTGTTTTAACTCGATTCTTATAATTTTTTATTCTTTATCATCATCTTCTTCTCATTCCGCCAAGATAACTGGTCCAATGTTGACTAAAATCAATGGTAAGGTATAGCCCTATCAAAAGAAGTGCAATCAGGTCTTGGAATTTTCAAGATGGCACCGGTTCCCGTGGGATCGGCAAAAGGAAAATAAAAGTGTTCAGAATTAGATGAAACTGAAAAAAGGCCGGAAAATAAAAAATGTTCCAAACTGCATGAAAATTTACAGATGCTTTGTGTAAGAAGTGTTTATGGTACAAAGGTGAATATTTTCAAAATGGTGGTCATCGCCATGGAAACTGAAAACGCAGGAAATTTCAATTAAAATTGCATGAAATTATACATTCTCGTGGTATAAAAAGTTTAGAATTAATTTTTAGAATACAGATTTGAAGGGATGATGATTAATTGGAGATTTTGGTGATTTTTTTTGTTTCGTTTGCGAACATTGTAATTACTTGTATATTGTTTTTCCTTTATTCCAATAATTTTGTCCTGCTCCGACCTCAAAGTTGCCTGGATAGAATTCATCAATATATGGTACAAAGTTTGATCTCGTGGTGAAGATGTAAGTCGGAACTCCCGAAAACCGGCCACTCTAAAATCCGGGTACCTCTTTAAACCGAACGATATGTTTTGGTCCATAATTTTTACCTATATAAATAAGTTTAAATTTTCTCTGAAAATCAGCACCGTATGATGTCAGAAAGTACCTAACAGCCACGTACGCCTATTCACCAGGACCCAACACATCGTGTTTCTGCAGTACAGAATAGGACATAATATCATAATACGTGGCCCTAAGAAGGATAGATGCTTCATCAGGGGTCCTGACCCATTCTTTCTTCATACGTTCCTAATTCAACACAGAGCTTGTGAGAATCTCTTTTAAATTTCGATGTCTGCTATATGCAATCATCGGTGGTTTTGAGAAAAGTTTCCTGCAATTCTCATTACGCATTAATTTATCATAGTGTTTTTTAGTATTCTATTAATTCTCCTTGTCGAAAAGTGAAATTTGGTTACAAATACTAATGGTATTTCTTTACATAATCCAGGTTCAAAGCGGAGTAATTCATTCTTTCAATATTAAGTGCAACTTCGCAATTATGATTTATTACATGATCTTTATATCCCCGGTCTTTGAGGTGTATTTTAAATGTTGCAATATATTTTTCGAGATTTTTTTTGTCACTACTATTTCTATTATGACGTAACGCTTCCCCTTTAATAAAACCGGAAAATACTGAAGGATTGTGCATTGAAGATTTGTGTAAATATTGATGCGTGTTTGTAGGTATGATGTGACTTTTAATATCTAGTATACCCGAATCTCGGAATCTAGATCCCTTATAAACTATTGTGTCCAGAAAAATCATTTCTGAATCAGATATTTCATATGTAAACTTAAGTAGGGGATGGTGACTATTAGCCACTTCAAAAAATTCTTCAATTTCTTCCGGTAATGAGTGGAATATCATAAACCCATCATCTCTATATCTACTATAATTTTGTCCTTATAAATGTATTTATCAATTATTTCATTGATAACTTCAAAAGCTCGAATATCGCACAATTCTGGACTGCATTTACTTCCCATGCTAGCCCCAACTGTTTGGACAAAATATCTTTTATTAAATTCAAAATAGTTATTTTTTAAGATAAATGATACCAGAGATACAATTGTTTCTCTGCTGGGTAGTTTTATTACGTAATCAGTCTGTATTGTGTTGTTGTATGCCCTGCCGATAGATTCAATGAGTTAATCAAATTCCATGTTTGTGTACATACTGGTGCAGTCAAATGAAACAAGATGACACTCCCCATTGGGTCTGAGTGCTTCTATTTTGTTAATAAAATCTCCGCTATCTCTAATATAACTATATTGTCTCTTAACTATAGGTAGCAATAAATAATCAATAAATTTGCTTACCCTTTCAGTTACAGAATTGCATTGTGAAATGATAGGTCTACACTTAGGCAATTCATTGATAGTAAGTGTTTCATTTCTTAAACCTTCAATTATCTCCTCGGATAACTTATGTATTTTAGGGAGTGAAAACAAACGACCTAATCTAGGTTTTTCGTTTGGATGGCCACGAAGAAAATCAAAAGTAATCCCATCAATCTCGCCATTGTCAACCATAGTTTTAAAACATGTTTGCAGAGATATTTCATGTATTTTTACCTCCGTTAAGTTAGATTCATTGACCTCCAAGTAATGTATTGAATTTAATTGTCTTAATCCCTCATTAATGTACTGTGTTTTGTCGGAAATTACAATGGCGCTGCTTTTATCGCTTTTAGAAAAAACAATATTTTGTATTTTCTTAAGCGATTGTAATGCAATTTGCTATTTCTTACTAAAATTGTAGTAATTTACATTATACTCCAGATTGGAGAGTTCGAACTTTGTGTGATAAATATAATTTTCAAGTTCGAAGCATGTGGGCGATGGTTGAAAAAATGATTTTTGTGGAAATGTATCGGCAAATTCATATTTGCATCTTAACTTTCTCTCAAATTCATTGAAATCCAACATTAGAGATTTCCCTATATTATATTTCTTTGGTACTGGTATAAATTTTAAACCTTTACCAGGAACAATATATTGTTCGTCTGTTAATTGAATGTTTGCTAAATTATATACATGTTGCTTGGCTTTATGAACCAATGCCCGTGTTTTCCTCTTATTTCTAGAAGTTCGATCGAGCTTTCTAGATTTCTGTTTAGCTATTTTGATAATCTTATTAAATCTACGGGCCATTTTTATAATAGTAGGAAAGACAGAAATAAAGTAAAGAAATAAAGTTGTTTTAAACTGCGATCACAGCTTTAAAACAATACTAATCTGCGATCACAGATTATATAGTATATCGAAATTGTAATTAGAGGAAAAACCAATATGTAATCTGTCTGCTATAGCAGACGATTAGAAACTGACTGAGACTTACACTCTTAACGCAATAAATCAATGTGGTTGAAAGCTATTACCAATAGAAGTGAAGAGATTAAAACACTGATTTATGAATATTTATATAGAAGATAGCAATTAATATCCATATAGAAGAAAACAATTAAATTCCTCTTAAATTTACACTCGTTATATAAAGTTATTATTATAACTAGATCTAGTTCAATAACGGAATTGTCTTTTGTTCTTCTCATAATTGTCCTGTCTTCCCTTCCTCTTGGCTGACGGTTTATATCTTATGTCAACCTTAAATTCTGCTAACTTCTTGTCATTATCGTCCTTCATTTCCCCTAATTTTTTATATAACAGTGTTCTTGCTGTTCCAGCACTTTTTGTATCTGTACCTAATTTATGCTTTGCTTCTCTCCTTATGTATCTTATTGCTTGCATCTTCTCATCCAACAGCTCATCCATGGCTTGAATAGTTTTGTCAATGAAACTTTTTTTTACATTCATCTATTATATTCACCATCATTTCTTTAAAAATTTCATTTATGTATGATGTCAGAAAGTACCTAACAGCCACGTACGCCTATTCACCAAGACCCAACACATCGTGTTTCCGCAGTACAGAATAGGACTAACTTTATCATAATACGTGGTCCTAAGAAGGATAGGTGCTTCACCAGGGGTCCTGACCCATTCCTTCTACGTTACGTCAAAATGACAATGAAAATGATCTCAGTACTTCAGTGCTGATCCGAAAGCCGAATATATTTGGAACCTTAAAATATCTATTTTTAGGTAATTTTGTTGAAAATTAAGGAGTATCTCCCTCATGCTAAGCTCTGTCCTTATCTCATTTTGGCTATATTTAGATCATATTGGTTATTTGTTCTCTATCAGTTTTTACATATCTTTGAGTTTATGGTCTTTCAAACATTTAGATTTTATCAACACTGAAGAGACATAAGTTGTCGAAATGCGCATCAGCAGAAATTAAATTCACAGTAACTTCGGTATTTATTTATTTGTTACCACTGGGTCGATGCCACAGCTGGTGGACTGTTAGTCTTTGAGGGTGTTCATCAGCCCAGTAGTCAGTACTTCGGTGCTGACCCGAAAGCCGATTATACATGTATTTGAAACCTTACAATATCTAAGTTTTTGTAAATTTTGTTGAAAACTAAGGAGTATCTCCCTCATACAAAGCTCTGTCCTTATCTGATTTTGGCTTTATATTTAGATCATATTGGTTATTTGTTCTCTATAAGTTTTTACATATCTTTGATTATGGTCTTCCAAACGTTTAGATTTAATCTGCACTGAAGAGACATTAGTTGTCGAAATGAGCATATGCAGAAATTAAATTCACAGTAACTTTGGTATTTAGTTATTCTGTGTTGATTTGGACGCTGCGAACAGATGTAAAAATCAAAATGGCTGTCAAGACGACATCAGCTATTTTCACAGTTACAAAGCTATTTTCTTTCATTTTTTTCAGATAAATAAATGCTAAATGTTGCTTTTTGTTCTTTGAGACATGATTATTTAAAAAATATTTGCAATAGATTGATTTCAACGACAAAACAATAATACAATGCATTTTGTTTCATGCACTTTTCTATGTACAGCTTTTATACCAAGGCTGAAATTTGAGAATGATGAAATATGAAGCAGAATCTTAAAAATTTAGAAATAACATTTTGTGATCTTTCATTCCATAACATTCAGGAGTTTGGAGGAGAACAAATTAGCAAGTTTACCAGGAGGACTGCTTGACTCATTAAAACAACTCCGTTCATTGTAAGATTAACTTAGTAATTTATTGTGTTCATGTCAAAATACCGAAATTATTGTACATTTTGTTTCTGTAAATGAGCATTACAGTACAACTTCAAATACATATACATATAAAACTTACAATTTTGAAAAAAAAAAACAAGAAAAAACACAAACAAACAAACAAAAAACAAAACATTACAACAACCCCCTCCCCCAAAAAAGCAAGCAAACAATCAAATAAACAAAACAGTACATCGTATAATTACTTTTTAATTTTCCTAGTATCTCGTATAAACCATACTTGTGAACCTCATTGGAAAACTTGAATTTTTGCCAATTTTCCCTGTATTTACAGTATGACATTGATAAATTTAGTTTTTATGGAAAATCACCCAAAATAACTCTGAAATATTGCTTTTTACTTATTTCCTAGGTAGTCTTACATGTGCTCGGTATAGAATGTATACATGTTACACTACCAAAAATCTCCAAAATTGACGATGTTCAGCTCTCAGTGGCCACAGCATCGGGTAAACAAATTGAGAAAGCTGAAATTTGTTTTAAAGTTAGATAGGACATGTTATTTAGAATATAGTCATTGGCATTGTCTGGACGTTTTGTAGTTATGTTAAAAAGGTTACCTTACCTAACAAAAAAATGGCTTTTTTTTTCTTTCCAGTGCCCTTTTTTAAAACAAATATGGTACTAAAACTCCCCTTCTATTGCGGTATTGATCGGCAGCAACTAAACAGAAATTTCTATTTAATTAGATAAAAGAAGTTATTATCGAAATTTTTTGAAGCCTTGATTATTAAGAGAGATCTTAGAGAAATTTGTTTAAGGGATATGCTATAAGGATGTAGGAAGATCATATAACTTAAGATTTGCTTTTAATTGCACATGTGTAAAGAAAGTCGTGCCTACTTTCATTTTATACGAATTAAAAAAAAACAAACTACTCATAGATAAGTTGAAGCAATAATGGAAAAAATTGAGACGAAAACGAAAATATTTGAAAATCTGTTTGTTGGTCTATTTGGTGATAGTGATTTAAATTATGTTAAGGATGTTCGCTGGTTAATTTTTAAATAACAAAGATTCCTATTAAATGTGATTTTTTGCTAGAAATTTGTAAAGGAAGTAATTTAAGTAAAAAAAAAAAATTAATAGGTTACCAATGAAATTACTGGAATACAAGTGTTTGAAAATATGGCGGGAAACTGAACTCCTCTGCATTTTTCATAGGTTTAACACGAGGAATGTTTATCAAATAATGAATGTTACAAAATAACACCAGTTGAATGAAAGTTTGTCAGAATGCTCCAAAAGATGTATAAAATGAAATTATGGAATAAAATTAGGGGGTCACCGAGCAAAACATTATTAAGCTTTTAAAAGGATAAAACCAGAGAAATCCGAAAATTTGACAGAAATACATAAACATGACCAGCCAACATCCTTAAGGAGCCTCACTTCTGATGTTATTTACATCAAGGATTTCTTGAAACCTATTTTAATTTATTAAGCGTTGTAGACTGAATGAAAATGTAAAAAAGAAATATATATGTCCGTGTGCCTTTAAAGGAGAAACAAGACATTAAAAAACTAGGGTGACATGGATTTCTCTGGATTTTCCCTTAGTTTAATATCAGGACTATTTTTTTTTTGTCTAAAAGTTGGGAAGTTATATAAAAGATTTTATGAAAATTTGTCAGGTGTCTTAATTTTGCATTTAGAAGACATTCATGGAAGAAAGAGTGGGGATCCATGTGAAAATTTTTATAAGCCATTGAACTGAACAAAACAAGAGGAGTGCAGATATATGACACAAATTCAAAACTGTGATTAGTGAGCCACCTTAACATGTCTATTTAAGATCTAACATCAAAAGATCAACACAAAATGTCAGAATGTTGTAATGAAATACACAGTGTTTTTTTAGACTTTTGCACTTATACGATTTCAAGAAAAATCTTAAAATTTTCGTAAATATTTTGTTTAGGTAGGGGTAATATTTATGGCTTTTCAAAACTTGTGGTACAGAAATGTCAGTTACGCAGATTCTATGTAAAGCTTATACTATGTGCTATCGTGTAATGCCAATAGGCTATACATTTGAGGTACCAATTAATATTTTAAAGAAATTGAAAGAACAACTTTTTTTCACAATTTTTTCGCGTAGGTCACATATGGGGGCTTATTACACTATTGCGTGCAGGTTATGCTCATGTGAACATGTTTCATTTTGATGAAAGGGTGTTACCAAACCTAAATAATTGATGTAGTTTCGTAGCTTGGTGCACAGAGTTTTTTTAGTTTATCAGTGACATGTAACGCATTTTATGTATATATAAGATAAAGGAATAAAATCCTGAATTTGAAGTTTCTCCTTGCTATGGCCATTTCCATACACAAAAGGTTGAAAGTCTATAGAACTTAAACAGAGGAATACATAAAAAATACATAATAAAGCAGAGTTATAAGATCTCTGAAATTGTAAACATACTACAAAAATAATAATTTAAGTGAGTCAATCCATGTATTCATATTCGGAGGTCACTCTTTTACTATCTCGTCCGTATTGGTAACAATAATTCGTATTATGTAAATGGGGATAATAAAAAAATACCGACCAGAGTTGTGAAGAGCCGAAGTCCACGAGACAAAAAAAAAAGAGGTTAAAACCACCTGAAAAATTGTCGACCACAATGGCTCTGACTTAGTACAGGCATTTCAAAAGAAATTGTCTGTTAAACCGGTTTTATGGCGCGCAAAACCTCCAGATCCATTGTGGTAATGTACTGTAGCAACTCAACGGCAATTGCACTGAAAGGTAGTAAAGAGTTAAAAGAAATGAACATCCGAGTACTTAGTAAAAAAGAATCTTGGATCAGAATTCGGAAAGATATATTTTGTGCTAGCTCTCGTGTTACGAATAAACTGTGAATCATACACTCTGTAAATGAATGATATTTGTTGAAGAGTTTCACACTTCAATTTTTGCTTTATTTTAATATGATTCAAAGGTGGCTTTATGGGAACAAGATAACTAGTCTCCAAGCTAGAATATTTGATCAACAATCCAAACTTGGAGATCTGTAAGTATAAAAAAAGCGATGGTGCGAGGAACTACTCAACAAAAGCAATAATAGACAGTTATTTTGTAAATATTTTTGTATTTCAAAATTAAAAGTTTTTATTTTAGTGTATTAGATCTAATGTATTTAACGCTAAAACGCATTTATTTATTCCATTTATTAATCAATCCCGAAATGGATATGATGAAAATGCGGAATGGTAGTTCTTCGCCCGATGACCGAGTTCACCGTTTTCCGGTGGATGATTTAAAATGTTTGTGTCAATAATTGGGACACTCCATCATGTTAACAATTTGCCTTCCTACAAAGTTGAAAACACTGAGTTATTTCGATGCCCCGTTCAATCAAAAATCAACGTGGACAGTTACTTAGCGCGGTAACACCCTCATTCTTGATTTTTGCACTCGATATTCGTTGTTCTGTGAAAAGAAGAACGAAATAAAGACTGTTGATTAATCTAAAGCAAACATGCTTATCAAATGATAAATCACGTCGTTATCTTATCGGTGATTGGAATGGTAACCACCTGTACAGTTTGTGTATATAGCAAGCAGAATTCCTTACCTTAAAGCAATTCAGTCCTTCATTTATTCCGTTTCGAGAAAATTTATCATTTCAAGTCGAAAGCAAGTAAAGTAAATATACCGTAAGTTCATATTTTGCTATTGCAAATTTCAATTCTCCTGATGCATGCGTCTTCAGGGCAAAATTTTCTGATAACGTCTGTTAAATCACGTGCGTGGTGCAAAAAAAAAATAAATAAAAGGTAAGTTAGTAACATTGTTTAAATTGCCAAAATAGAAAATGCAACTTGAAAGGGAAGATTTTTTAGCTGGAACTCATTCTTACAATTGCATTCAAGCATAGCGTTGACATGTTTGGCACAAACACGTAAACAAATTATTCGCGTGCTCAACAAAACTCTTTCCAAGTTGTTACAATCACTTTCATTAGTAGCAAATTATGTACACAGCCAATCGTGCATTCTGACCATAGCAATGACCAAATAAAGAAATGAAATTTACGCTTTATTTCAAATAACAAAACGTGGTTATGATGAGAATGACAGAATAAAATAATGTCGTCGTTCCAACTCATTCGCTACTAAAGGGCCTGTGGTCGATACAGTGATTACCTTGATAGAGCTCGGCTGCTTACAAATAGGCTACTTAAGCAAGGGTATGTTGCCCATAACTTGAGGTTTTTACGGTCGGTAGACATCACGATCTTGTGGACCGCTATGAGATATCTGTTTCCCAGATGACAACAGATCTTTCTCTTTGCCACTAAAGTTAGTTTTTCCTCTACCGGATTTGACTTTACTACCGGAGTTGACATGTTCAACACGGCGGGTGTCTTATAAGAAGCAGGAGATGCTAACTCTACCGGTGCACCTGATCTCACCCATGGTTTTTATTGGGTCTGTGTTGTTCATTTTTGTATGACAACAGATCTTTCTCTTTGCCACTAAAATTTGTTTTTCCTCTGCTTACATTCTGCAACACGGCGGGTGTTTTATAAGAAGCAGAAGATGCTTACTCTACCGGTGCACCTGATCTCACCCATGGTTTTTTCTTGGGTCTGTGTTGTTCATTTTTGTATATGTGCGTGTCTTCATTTTCTTTTCTGTGCCATGCTCATGTTATATCTTCGTTTCTTTGTTTTTCCGACGTTGCCATTGTCCTTGGATTGTTCTTTTCAGACTGAAGGTTCGGTTCTCACTTACTTTATATAAGTAACAGGAAAATAGTTTTTCACAAAGAAAGGAATAGTTATAAAGATTACTTAAAGACGAACAACTGAGAAAAAATGGCGGGTCCAGGCTGTTGTGGTTTGACCCGCCTTTTTTCTTGAAAGATGTCTTGCAGAAATAGGCAAAACTTGAATGAAGCCCGCCCTGTTTATGGAACCAAACTGGAACACAATTTTTTTTTTCTGGACCACTTGGTGGAATAGAGTTTCATTTGTAATTTTGAAAAAATCCTGCCTTGTGCGATTCGTCTGTTTTCATATTGTTGACAAAATGTGCAGTTGCAAAATGGTTGAAAGTGAAATTTGTATCAGAAAAAAAGATGAATATTGACTATTGAACAGCTCAAGCATTGATAAAATCCAACAAGATTTTGTAGTTTGATTTCAGAAATAGCTTTTAAAATGGTAAGTCTTAAATTCTGTCTCAAAACGGTTTATTTTAACGGGGTAGTTCAAAGCGGGATTTAGATCTGGGAAATATGTTGGTAGAACATTTTCCAAATGCAAATTGTTTACGTGTCACTACGCATCTCAATTGAAAAAAGCGGAGGCAAGTTTGCTCCGCCTATTTCAGAATAAATTGTGATGGAAATTCATGATCCTTTTAATGGGGTCGGACTCCTCCGCGTTTGTATTAGTTGTACGACAGGTTTTAAAATCATTTTAACGTTGTCTGACGGAAATACAAAGAAATGCACTCGCAGATTCAACATCTACATGTATAGTAGTGCGACAAAGGAAATAATACAAAACGACACAAGTATCCAACATGACACTAGCAGTGATAATTAAAGGAGTTGATACCCTTTTTAAAGAACCAACCTTTCTACTTTAAGCAGGTCCATCCATCACACTACCCCCTCCCCCAAACCCCCCCCCCNAAAAAAAAAAAACAAAAACAAATATAAAACAAACAAAAAACAAATGATAAAAAAAACAAATCCAACAAAGAAAAAATCGGGTTATAAACCACAAATCTCTTTAAACATCTTTTCAACCTAATTATATGAACTGTTATTATCCAAAATTTCCTAGACGACCCAATAATTCCCAATTTTCCCCAAAATGACATTTCGTTGAAATAACCGAGTTAAGTGGAAGCAAACTTGCCATAAATCTTGGTGATCTCTCCAAAATAAATAAAATGCCATCGGTCGATGTTGTAAATATATAAAATATATACCGATGAGTCGGTTTTAACTTTATCGTATGTTAAAATAATAGTTTTCTCGTTTTCTACCAGAATATTTTAAGATATGAAGAATTTGTATAAGTAACAGACACGTTTTTCGTCGACAAGCTTTACACAGTCACGAGTTTGTTGTTTAGAACAGTTCTAAACCCGTTACCTATATTGAATATTTACATTTTCTATTTTCACCATAATGTACATTGTCAGTCAAATGTTTTAAACTACGTTAGAATAATATTTTTAAATATCAAATGCAAGAAATTGGGCAATTAGAAGTTTTGTTTTATTAGTATGCTATCTAACTCAGTCGCGATACAAATTAAATCACGTGAACGTTCATAATTATAATGGTATCTCACTTCAGTACAAGCCCCGCCTCATTGTTATCGATGAAAGATTCTCAATCAACATCCCAACGCTAAGCTTGCTTGCAATTCATTGTATTATCGCCATTTTTATTAATAAAGAAAAAAAAACCGTAATTGGTTAAAAAATGTCGTTGATCCATTCAAACAAAAATCCATGTGTACCTCGTTTATTCTGCAATATATAGCTTCTTAGTAATGGCAGCTTTCAGAGTTGAATACAAATAGCTTTCAGAATTGCTTGTGAAATAAAAAAATAAGATTATTTAGCATTGTTAACGTCTATATTTTTTTTAACAATCTTTGATATTATTCTTAGGATACAAATTAGTGCATTTTAGACAATGGGCGGCATGGCGTGGCTTCTCCGATTAATAATAATACAACTAAATAAAATCTTTGGAGTGTGATAGAATGTCTGTTAACAGTCTCAATGAATGTTTTAGTATTATTGATAAATTCTGCTTTCATCGGCTTTACCAAAGAATCGACTTACCCGAAAAACACGTAACACAACTTTTGAAAAAAATATACTTATAAAAGTATTGATCTTATTGGTATTGCATGTAAAACATTTATAACAGAAAACACCTACAATGGCTGAAAATTGGAATTACATGCCACAGTCTGCCAAGGAACTACACATGAAAGAACACAAATAAGACAAAAGACAAACCGAGACAACGATAGGAACTCGGGACAGTCGGACTGGGTACCGGCACTGGCAAAAGACAGCGGTAGGGTGAAACCGATTTATGGGTACCCGAACCTCCCGTTTATCTGTCCCGTTTCCCTATAGTATAATAAACATACGAATAAAACCCAATACAGGCCGATAACTAACTACATGACCACAATCTTGAAAGGAAAGAAAAAATACGTAATTTTGAAAGATGGTTCAACGGGTGCGTGCTGCATGCATATTTTGGGACCAGGATATTCATTAACTTGTGCCCCGACTTTTTAAAAACAAGGAAATGACTGTCATTTTCTTTTGTTACAAAACACACTAGAAGCATTTTTTCAATTACTCTTCTATTTTCTGGGATTTTGAGGAAATCATAAAAACAAATGCGACGGTTGACCGTCGGGATATGGCTTGACCGTTGCTGACATATTTTAACGGGTTACTTTCACACCGTTGTAGATAAAATAGATCGACGATTGTTTAAAACATGCACACCTTCAAAAATAAAGTGGCAAGCATTCATTGATATTATTTAAGACCCAATGACCAATAATGTATGAAATTGTGCAAACGAGAAAGTGCAGACAAACATACCCTAAATAAATCAAAAATAAAATTATAACCAATGTCACCAACAGAATAAAGTTTGATCAAGATATGAATGATGAGTAACCACCTTAGCCGCCTGTAATAAAACTGAGTACAAATTCGAAGATTTTAGTGAAAATATAAATTGTTCCTGTTAACAAAGCTTCTTACAGTTTCCATATCGTCTGACAAAAATACTACATCGAAGGCCGACAAAACGAACTTGACAAGTCAAACACTTTTAGACGTTCCAATTGGGAGAAAAAGAAAGTTAACAAAAAAAAACTATAAGACTATTGAAATGCCCCAAATTCTACCTAAAACGTATTGCCTACCATGCACTTGATTCCTAAGCTGCCCTTCGGGACATTCCAATTTGGAAGAAAAGAAATTTAACTAAAAAACATTATAAGAATATTGAAATGCTCCAAATTCCATTTAAAAGGCATTGCCTACCATGCACTTGGTTCCTAAGCTGCCCTTCTAACATCGTTTTATTTCGGCATCCGAGTACCTGTTTTACTAATTAAGCAGCCATATATTTAACTAGTGTATTTACCTGTTTACGTCAACTTTCCTCAATTTCCATCATACGGGTTGTATATGTCTCAATTTTCGTCGAATTTGGAGGCCGTGTTTTTCAACAGACAATCGGGATTCCCATTGGAACTAACTGCGCGCCACTTTTAGCTGATCTCTTCCTTTTTTCGTATGAGGCGAAGTTTTTACAAGGGCTTACACAGAAAAAACAAAAATATTTAGCCCAGTCCTTTAATTTCAGCTTCCGCTACATAGACGATGTTCTTTCTCTTAATAATCCAAAATTCAAGGAATATTTACACCAGATCTATCCCAATGAGCTTGAAATTAAAGAGACTACCGATACACCTACCTCAGCTTCGTATTTAGATCTTTTAATTTACATTGACGAAAATGGACGTTTGAAATCTAAGCTGTATGACAAACGTGATGATTTGAACTTCCCAATTGTGAACTTTCCCTTTCTGAGCAGCAATATACCTACCTCTCCAGCCTATGGAGCGTACATTGCACAGTTGATTCGTTACTGTCGAGCATGCAGTTTATACAGTGACTTTTTAGTTAGAGCAAAAACACTGTCCCAAAAGCTGCTTAGTCAGGGATTTGTTCAGCCTTTGTTACTTTCATCCCTTCAGAAATTCTATGGCCGTCACCATGACATCATTGACAGATATGACGTGTCTGTGTCCCAAATAAAAACGGACATTTTTAGCTAGATTTCACGTCTTCACGGATTTGACATAACCGGATTTGACTCAACCCCGGATTGACTCACTGATAGTGTGACGGGTGCCGCTAGCGGAGCAGGACATGCTTACCCTTCCGGAGCACCTGATTTCACTCCCGGTTTTCATGGGAGTTCACACTATGAGTGCCTTAGTTCTTAATGTTATCTTTTTATTTCCGTGCATTGTAGCTGTCTCACGTCCTAGTTTTGTCTTTGTTTTATCTGTTACCGTTTTTGCCATGTCTTTGGACTTCGATTTTTGTAGGCATCGCTTCCCTTGTTCCTTCGGTATTCTACTGCCGTTGTTTGGTACGATTCGCGTGCATTCGTTCTACTCTTGACGATTTTAATGAACGTACCACAGCGGAACTATAAAACAGTACTACAGATTTAATAAATTTTTGAATACATTTGAATGGCATAACTCGCAAACAGCTTATTACCAAGGGCATTTCTTATCCCTCGTTTTTTACGAAAATATTGTTAAGAATGCAAGACACTGATTAAACATCAAGAAGAACTGGGATATCCGTTACGACAATATATTCTGCTTAAATCCGTTAAATAAAATATATGAGATCTGGGGACCTGAAAATGTTACAAATAAAATGACAATGACTTGTGTAAGGTGTGATGATTCTTTACTTAACCTTTCAGAAAGTGTTGAGTTTGTTTTTCTTCTGTAGAGCCAAAGAGTTTTACCAGCAGACTAGGCTCCTTGAGGTAGCCGACAGATAAGCGGGAAGCACTCCTCTACCCATCATTCGAATAACAAAATACCGAAGCTACTGTTAATCTATATTTTGCATACCAGTATGCTCATTTTGATAATTTATGGTTCATCAGTGCAGAAGGACCAAAGCGTTTGGAATATTTTACGAAAGGATATGGAGTAAATGAACATGAGACCATAACAAATATGTAAACTCCAACTGCAATGATTTAAATGAGCTGTATGGCCATGGAAGTCCATTATTCGAAAAACATGTTAAAGCTGATAGAGAACAAATAACCAAAAGGATCTATGAATAGATCGAATTTATGTATTGTCATTTTCTTTCCTTTTAAGATTGTGGTCATTGAGTTAATAGTCTACCTGTATTGTTTTTTGTGTGTTTTGATATAATTTAATAAATCTGTCCTTACCGTTTGTTTGTAGCATGTATACCTATGATTAAATCGAGCACATTATCATCAAATCTGAAAAGAAACTTTAACACTGTAAAGATTCTTACACAGTGTTACATTTTGTTATCTTTTTACGGAGAAACTTTCAGTTATTGATATAAAACATACGACAAATCATTCACAACATAACGTCAATATTTTGATTTCCAATTAAATAGTACCTATGATTACCGTAGTTCTTTAAATTTCTTAAATATCGTCAAAGTAATTTTTAATCACAGTTTTGATGCCCAGCAAAAAAAAAAAAAATAAATGAATGAATAAACATGTGACAAGCTTATTTTAAATAACACGAAAAAACACGAAAAAGTCGAAATAATTGCAAAAATAGCATTGCATACCAGCCCGCAATTCTACAGCATTGTCCTGAGGTTAAAGAAAAAAATTCAGAATAACCCATTTTGAAAAAAAAGTTTTACTACTTTTTTCTTCGACATGTTTTACTCTACCTTCTCTCTATTTTGAAGGTTTTTTAAAACAAGTGCATTTTTAGCGATCATTGCTGTTTAAGCGAAATATTTTTTTTAAGAATCCAGATTTTTATTGACTTTCGCAGTAAATAGTAACAAATATTTTCCTTTGTATAAAGTATGCAGTCAAAAAGTCAATGTTAGGTCGTATTATGGGATGTAATTCAAAGGTTGTCTTTGAAAATTGCGAACTTGCTTAAAGTGGCTCAATCAACATAATTTGGAATTTGTGTCATATTTCGGAACTACTCTGGTTTTGTCGAGTTCAATAGCTTTAAGAATTTTGCACATGGACCCCCACTTTTTATTTCACGAATGTCTTCTATAGGTCAAATTAAGACACTTGACAAGTTTTCATAAAATCTTTGATATATCTTCCTAGCTTTTAAACAAAAAACAGTCAAAATGTCAAACTAAGGAATTCAGAAATTCAGAGAAATCCATTTCCCGCCAATTTCTTCATTGTCTTGTATCTCTTTTATAAGCACATGGACCTATAGATTTCTTTTTATCATTTCATGAAGTTTTCAATGCTTAATCAATTAAAATAGGTTTCAAGAAATCTTTGATACAAACAACATCAGGAGTGACCCTCCTAAAGATGAATCGGTAGAAAATATTTTTTCTGTTAAATTCAAAATGAATTTTTACAATTGTTTCAATTTATAATTGAGACACATAGTTGTTGGTGTGTATTGTAAATTTATGTACTGTAGATCAGAAATATTGGACGGCAGAAGTTATGGGGAACATAACTCAAAAAAAAGAAAAAAAAAACGATCGCTGAGCAGAGAAATAAAGGAAAACGTACAAGAAATTTACGATGAATACTTGACTGAATGTTAAGTAATGCACTGACGTTAATTCTAATTTCATTTCTATTTACATTTGTAGATTACAATTTCACATTTTTTTAGATTGTTGAGTAATAATCTGCTTACAAGTTTGCCTCCTGGGATTTTTGATGCCTTGTCGAGCCTTACGGATATGTAAGTAACACGTCATGTTACTCTATTAAATAGCAATGTAACGTTTCACTTAATTCAAGAAAAATAAAACAATAGTGTGATACATGTAGTAATATTATTTGCAGGGTTCCAATTTTCGTGGAATTCTTTCTTTGCTTTAACCAAAGTAAGTTCCACTCAAATTGCATTTTCTCTCTAGTTTTAATGCATAGAATTCGAAACCACACATTTATTGAAGTTCACGAAACCATGATTTTTATGTAAACCATGAATATTGATGTCAACGAATAAAAGCACTTCAATTGCACATTTTGAAAAAAAGGGAAAAAAAAACCCTTTAGGATATTTGTTCTCAAAGTGCTTGCTCAATTAGCCCCGTGTATAAGTTGATCGAAATATCTTTGTTTTTTTTTTTTGTTTTTTTGAAGACGAGAAGTTTACGAAACAATACTTTATTACAAAAACATGACGTAAAAAAAGCGAATTTTTTCTGAATGAGCTTTACAGTCATAGGACAATATAGCAAATGTTTTTATTATTTAATGATATTTTTTGTGTGTTGTGATCGGTTCATTTGACATCAAATGACGTTCTGTAAATATTCTGTATACCTGGTATTTCCAAAAATACTACAAGACTTTCAACATTTGGAAAAATCAGGTCTACAATATATTTCATATGCTTATACTTCGAACGTTACGTACTTATTAAACCAAGAATAATGCTATGAAATAATAAAACAATTTTAGCATGACAAATTAATTCTGTCAAGTAATTGCTTTTTGATGTACTAATATCATGTTTTTGTTTATTTGTTTTTCTGATTTTGCCATTGTCCTTGATTTTTCGTTTAGGACCGACAGTTTGGTCCTTCCTTACCTCATAGGCTTGATAAGGCCATATTGACTTCGGACTTTGTCCTTTGTCTTTTGTCAATGTGCTCTTTCCAGGTCTATTCATCTATGAATTGACCTCGTTGTATAATATTTAAAAAATAGTAATGGTGGATTACATGATACCCCGCCACGTTTCACAAAATTTCGAAGTATCAAGGGGCATAACTCCAGAACCCCTTGGACCTCTGAACCCGTATTCGAACTCGACCTGAGTTTTGTGGTGAACAAGCTACATACCAAGTTTGAAGACTGTATGTTATTCCGTTCAAAAGTTATCAGTCGGAAACCTTCGGGGGACGGACGGACGGACAGACGGACGGACAGACAGACGGACGGACACACGACTGAGGGTAGCACATAATACCACGCCACTACGTGTGGCGGGGTATAAAAAGAAATATTACAGTGACCAAAACATATAAGTTTGATAAGTTATGAGAGGGTAAACATTTCTTTATCTTATTGACTCACCCATGTTAAATCTCGAATTTGACGAAAATGATCATCAAAGTACTAAACTTTACGAAATAAATGGATTTTAATTTTAATTTATCAATTACTTTAACATGACAGCAATATTCCAGTTTCTTCTCCTTACGGAGTGTATGTTTCACAGTTGATTCATTACGCGAGAGTTAGCACAAATCATAAAACTTTCTGATTAGATATAGTTATCTCGATGACCGCCTTATTTATCAGGCTTCAACAAATTCTACCTCATACGATCATTAAAAAAATTCTGTAATAGATATCAGTCCCTACTGAGAAAATTTTAAGTTCCTTCCGAACTTTGATACAAGATTCTTGTTTTACTTAGTAGTGGAAAGATCATTTCTTGAAAATTGAGCAATGTCATTCCAAAATGAACGCATGAAATTTGGGCTTTAAGGCAATAACTTGAAATATCTATGAACAGCATATAGATATTGCTCATTTTGTGTACTGTCATTTGAAACCGGTTTTTGAACATATATCGATGCGTTATGGATTTCTATTATATTTATTTGCTTACAAACATTTTTGATGAAAAGATATAGCCATTGTACGATAGACCTGTATTTCTATTTGATTTCTTTTTAACTGTTTTAATTTAATAATTTACGCAGCGTCTGACGAAACACAAAAGACTCAGGCTTAAATATTTTTCTTTTTATATTTACAAAATTACAACCATTACAATTGACAACAAACATCATGTTATCTTCATATAATTTCGATTTACATGTTCAATTGGAAGCGGAAGCACAATAATTTCCATACTTTTTTACAGACGTCTAGATGGTAATCCTTTGCATGTTATAGAATATGGAACTTTCGATTCCTTCAGGTCTAAGATTGAAATGTAAGTATTCTTCTACACTTAAACTACAAATAACTAAACCATCCGCCTATATATCTTTCTTATATATTTCTTTTCGCGAGTGGAATCTTCGATTGAAGATGTTTTCTGCACTTAGTACTTCCAGAGCGGTCGAGTAAGAGCAAAGCTCTTAGCTGGGTTCCTGACGACGGATGCCAAGTTGCTTTTTCACCCAGGCTAGATTGTATATGAAACAAGTTGTTCTAATCTACAGGTCATTTAAAAAATATCGAAATCAAAACGAATAAACAGCATGTATACAATCTCAGTGTTAAAACAGAATACAGAATGACTTTACTTAAACATTGTGGTAATCAAAACTTGAGGAAGAAAAGGATGACCATAGGATTCCAATAAACTCAGACTTTCGGGGAACAGATATTCAAAACATATCGAAGGAATACCAACTCCTTAAATCAAAATATCGCGGCAACTTCCGGTTTAGGCAAGTTACTCAGTAAAATCCAGCTCCCTTTTAAGGCAAGCTCATCAAAGGAATAACAATCCTTAAATCATAATATCACGACAACTTCCGGTTAAGGCAAGTTCCTCAATAAAATCCAGCTTCCTGTCAACATCGTAATCATCTTTCAAATACAAGAATTGAATCCAATTCAATTAATTAATGTATAATGAAATAATATTCCAAAGCAAACGTTAAAATGACAACGTAGCTTAAATAATAATAAAAATCACTAGTATGTAACTACTCTCAAAAAGAATCTCTGCATGAATCCACTCAACATCTCCCGTACAGCCTCTATATACTGTCTAACACCAATCTTGCACCAACTGAGCACTAAATATTTTAATTATCAATATCTACATAACTGATATATATTCAACACCAAGCACCAATTTCCCATTAATAAAACATTTTGACAAATATTACAAAGACGTATTAGGAACACCAACCTATAGAGTGGAGACCTGATACAGTAATACTTCAACTTAAGAGGTAAAACAGTAAAAATAAAGATAAACGACTACGCTATAAAATGACTATGGACAGATGACTATCTAAACATGCAACTAATTATTTGGTTGCACAATTTACACCATTACTGTTACAGTACTGAACATTTCTTTTCATTGTCCACGATATTTTCATGTAAAAGGTGATGAAGTTGATTTACAACCGGACACCACCCCAATGAAAAAAAGGATTTGTCATATCATAACGCCGGTTTTATAATGTATTAGTATATCTTTTGAAATGATTGTACCAAATCAGGACAATTGAGTCTTTAAAAATGTCTTGATGCTTTGGAACTTCTATACTGTGGATGCACTTTTATTCGTTGACATCAATTTTCGTGGTTTTCATAAATATCACCATTTCGTGTGTACTTAAATTCGTGGTTTCGAATTCCATCCATTTAAACTCTATGGAAAATATGCATTTCGTTGGGAACTTAATTTCGTGATATAAATGAACCACGAATCCACGAAAATTGGAGAACCACGAACAATAGTACTTTCACAGTATTGTTTTCCCTTTGGATTTCAACTTCTTATATGATAATTTTGTTATAAGTCCTATTTTGACATTAGTACTTTCAAAAGACTGAAGAGTAGATGCACATGGATACCAGATAGCTAAATTAGCATTTTGGCTAGAAGCAATTGGTACTTTTAACTTGCTAAAGGAGGACTGCAGTTGATTTGCGCCTATTTTTGTCATCCGCTTCTATTGCATCCCATTGGGACTCTTAGAATGGAATACATCGGCAAACGAATACCGAAGCAAGAATGAAGAAAGGGGAAATTCTAAAATCATTAATTCAAAATCACGGCAATTCACAGCAACACGAATTGAGACAGTATGACAAAGACAAAACAAATAAACAAAAATGAACCAGAACGCTACAAAACTAAAGCACTAGCAGTGTGAACCCCTATAAAAACTGAGGTATCATCAGGTGCTCCGGAAGGGTAAGCATGATCTGCTCCACGCGTGGCACCCGTCACACTGCCAGTGAAAAGTCCGGTTTTGTCACAGTCGGTGTTGGTCAGTCCGTTAACAAACTCTGGATCTACCCAAAGATATCTGTTCTCATTTGTGAAAC